>JAPMOQ010023706.1:2934186-2992378 GCA_026543055.1 Argiope trifasciata
AAAAATCCATATCTATAGTCTAGACCCCTTTCGAATTTTGAGATAAAATTCGATACTTGGTTGAATACTTGTGGGTCCGCAGTTTCAGAAACATATAACGGCGATCATTCAAAAACGCCATGGCTTAAGTTTATTAAATTTGGTATGATTTTGTGGCTACAAATGTATTTTTGTATCAAATTTTTGTTTCAAACGATTAGGAAAAACGCAACTAAAACATAAATTTGTTTTTTGGACACTAGTAACCGCATGCCAAGTATTAATCGCCAAATAATTCGCGAAGATAGATAGATTCAACAAAAATGCTACATTTAGGAAATTATTAATGTTTCGAAAATTATTATACTTTCAATACAATACAAGGCATTCCTTGGGAAAATATTTTTTATTAGAGTACATGCGAGAAAGTTTTGGGGAGACTTCTCCCAGTGGTTTGAATAAAATAATCATGAAGAGACGAAAAAATAACTCCCTTTTGTGTGTGTTATCTATATTTACTGAACAACTGATGATGAAATGGTGTGAAAAAAAACAATATTACGCCGAGGCCCCTGTTATCTTTATTACATCACTATATCTTAATTAATTTTGGAAAAAGCAGCTAATCTGACATAGAAGAAAACCCCAGAATAGTTCATAGATTTTGATAAAATTTCAAAAAAAAAAAAAAATCGTGGCAAACAAATAAAACAAATGTATGTATTTTCTGTTTTCTCTCTCTCTCTCTCTCTCTCTCTCTCTCTCTCTCTCTCTCTCTCTCTCTCTCTCTCTCTCTATATATATATATAATACTAATAAATGTACGATGAAAAATTGTATAAATATTTCAGTGTTTTTCACTTTATTTAAATCGACAAATAAATACATATACGGCATGATAAATAACAAAAATATCTATGCATAAAAAACGATGATTTCTCGAACATAAAACATGGACAGGGATGCATTTGGATGTCAATATCAGGTAGTCTTTTTTTTCATGGAAAAAGAGAGTGAAATTATGAGTGATTGCATTGAAAAACTAAGGTTTTCAAAAAAAAAAAAAAAAAAAAAATTCGCTGTCGCAGATTTATTTTTTCAAGTATTATTTACTTCTTATTGTATTAAAATGCTGACGCAACTAGATAGCTATCAATCATTTCATTGATATCATTTTGTAGAATGTTTATGTTTGTTTCAGGAAAGTTACATTTGCTTCTTTGCTTTACACATAAACTGAATGTAGCTCAGAATATCTCAGAAAATTTGTTTTCTAAAATAAATAATTAAGATGGGGATTAAATTAGAAAGATTCTAAACAAATTTCATTTTATATTCGATGTCTCGAATACTTTTTAAAATTCAGCTCATATTTTAATTTATAAATTCACACTGTAATTAAATTTTAATGTGTATTGAAAGCCTTTTGAAAATGATTTTCAGTTTATCAACAGCAAGTTTTCTGAATTAAGGTAATTTTTAAATTTAATACAAATTTGAAACTACGCATTGGTGGAATAAATATGATTGCTACCAAGGAATTTCAGGAACTTTAATTTCAAAAAGTAGAGCTAAAATCGTTTATTACTAAATGTAGTTTTAAGTACTGGTTTCTGCTACAGTTTATAATGATAATAAACAAATAAACAAAAAAAAAATTAAAACCAGTGTTAGAGACTATGTCCGAAAATTATACATATATTTTTTTTTAATCAAAAATTTGGCAAAAAAACATGGTTAAACTATTTAAAAAATAACCAAGATTAGTGTGAATTTAATAATAACAAAAGTAAACCATTGAAAATTTTATTTATGATTCTTTTTATATATATTTTTAAAATTTTTGGTTTTTTAAAAAGAAAATTGAAGCATTTTTTTTTTGTATCTAAATAAAAAATTATAAGTTCAGGTGGAACTTTTTCGGAACTAAATTTTTTATTAGAGTTAATTAGAATCGCACATTTTCATATCGCTGACGTTTAAAAGGGATTCTGTTTAGTATTTATTGAAAAATAATTGTCACAAACTAAATATTTTTTCAAATTTTGTACAATCTCTTCTTAAAATAGATCGTTATAATATAATTTGAAATCATATTATAAACTGGAAATCATATTTAAAACTGGATTTTTTTCTTATCCGAGAACTCTGAGTGTGTCTGTAAAAAGTGTGTCTTTTCTTTTTCAATTTTTTTTTTTGACAACAGTTTTGTTATTGATAAAATTTAATTTTTTAAAGAAATAATGCAGTTATTGATCTAAATTTTTTTAAGTTTGTTTTTTCTATATAACAGGTACTTATACTGAATTCCAAAAAAGATTGTTTCAATTTTTAATAGATTAGAATGTTTCCAAAATTGGCATTTTTTATAGTTTTTATTAATGCCACCAAAAGGCTTCCTGCCTCATTTCGCAGGTCTTTTTGCCGTTATATATCTTTAAAACATATATAACTTTCTCATTTAAACTTTTTTCATTCAGATTAATGGATTTATATTTAAAAATGAAAAACAGATTTTCAATTTTTTTCTCACTCTTTCTTTCCTATTAACCAGTAGCATATCCAGAAAAAAACATAACCTGTTAACTATCTTAACAAATTAAAGCAATAAATCTGCTATATATTTTCAATGTCGAACTGCAATTCGGTTGTAGTGCGCATACTCTTACGAAGATTTACTGGCGTTTCATACAATAGCTAGAAGGGGTTTTAAAAGTTTTAAGCAGATTTTTTATAAATTAAAAATATATTGAAATTTTAACATTTATCTTCAATAATTTTGGAGCATATTATTGCATACGCAAAAAATAAACATATGCAAATAAACACATACACATTTTTAAACCTCTTTAAACTGAATAATAATAATATTTTTGCAATAGAAATTTCATTTAAAACAATTTTTTAAAAATCTAGTTTTAATAATTTTGCTAAAAATAAATTTTAAACATAAATTATAGCAGCATTCTTTATTGTATTGAATGTAAGCCAATACCATCATTTTATAAATTTTTCGTTCACATGTTTCCGTTATTGCTGGCGCTATTATTATCATTATTTTTATTCTAGCTATGGATAGTAAAGCATAATTGTCCCAATCGCGATTTTTGATTTTATTATTTTTTTTAAGTTTGAGATAATTTCTGTACGTTAGGTGAAGCTAAAATATTACGCATGGAATACAAAGGGTTGTAGAATTACTTTGTAAAAGACAATAAAACAAATAAATAAAATCTAGAACAATATCAAACTACAATGTTTCAAGTTAGAGTTTTGTATCTCTTTAACCTTTTGCGTTAATTTTATTCAAATCAACTACTAGGACATTGATAAAATGAATATTTAAAGGCAGCAAAAATAAAAAGAGGAAAAAAATAATCTTTTAGAATCGCCTTTACATGAAAATCACATAACTCTAAGAAAAACTAGATAACTAAATTTTAAAAAATAGTAATATAGTAGAATTTGAATTTTTTCTAATGAACAAAACTTATAAAAATTTAAAACGAATGTTTTCAGTTAATATTTTTCCACAAGTGAACACTGAATACTGAACAGAAACTTCAGTATTTAAAACAAACGACCTGAATCAAAAAGGAAACTTCTCGTAAATGTAATAATATTTTTCGTTAAATGAAACGAGTCTCTACTTCTCTCTCTTTTTTATTCGGAATAGATGGATTGCGTAAATTAATATATTGCGAATACTATTCCCAAGCCTTTGCTTTTTTCTCTGAAACATTGATATTACCATTTTATATGCAATTAAAACATGAACATACTATTGTATATCATATTTAATGTAATATTCAGAATTATTCTTGGATGATAAATGCACAATCAATTATGTAATGCTCGGAAAATCTCATGATTTGAAATTCAATGAAATCGCTTTGCTTGTTAATTTTGCAATAAAAATAACACCACTTCGCAGAAAAGGATTTTGGTGTCGCCATCTATGAATGAAAGAATAAACTTTTAAGATCTTTTCTTTCTATTGCATTATCCTAGAAAAAAATTCAAAATTTTATACCTACGTCTTTATTCATGAATAGTGCGATGATTAAAAATAAAGCTTTAGACTGAGATTAACTATTTCGTTATACTATAAAACTATATTTGGTTTACTCTCTCTATTATATTAAACATTTGTAAGGAACATTCCTTTTGTTGAAATATATTTTCGTGGCAAACACAGGCAATTTTCTTAGAAAAAAATCCAAATTTATTGTTCAGGAATTAAAATAAAATCAGATCTTCTCTGAACTATTAAATTTTAAGAAAAGAATTAATTGCATGTTTGGGAGGAGGGGGGGGAACGTCCGAGAGTTTTAAGAAAATTCAAAATTTTAAATATGTCCAGAAAATGCTTAATTAATAATCAAATAAACATAATAAAAATTAAAAGTCTATTTTATGCATTTTATTTCAACTTTTAATAGTTTATCTTTTATTTTCTCCAGATATCAAAAAATAAATGTGCATACATTTTTATACAGCTACTTATCTATAAATTTGAAAAATTCATTTTTCCAGCGGTAACAAAAATACATTTTCAGATGACTTTTTCTTCAATATATAAAGCCAAATTTATGTTAAATATTAAAGGGATTTCAATAAGGTTAGAAGACATTAAAATTTCGAGTAATGTAGAATGATTTTCCAACTAAACGGGAATCATAAGACATTAAGGATTCCAAAAAACTCCCTTTATCTTTTTCTCAATATGCAAATGGGCATACATTCTATGTTATTTTACATAGAATTTTCTTTGTCTCCCTCATTATTTTGCCCATCATCTATGACAAGAGGTCTGAACTCGTCTTCGTCGTCAGAATCTTGAGTTTGACTTTGTTGAGATTTTGCCTCTGGTCTCTTTCCAGCGGATGAACTAGGACGTTGTTTTTCTGGTAACTGCTGTTGAGGCACACGAATTCGTGTCCAGTTTTTCTGGAACTCCTCCATGTTGATCATCGGAGGAGGACAGTAAAATGCTCCTGGCCATAGTATCCAAGGATTCCAGAAAGCAGGCTGGAAATTGTCAGGGAACACTGGGCGAGGTGGAACAGGACACATTGGATTCGTAAATGGCAGTACTGGTCTTAGGTTGTTAAAATAATTTGGTGCTGGACAGCGGGGATTTCCCTTCCATGTTGAAGATGACTGTTTTGCCATGGATCCTTTGCTGAACCCTGAGAAGATTTATTAGGTGCTAACTGGGTATGAAGAAATATTTCAAAATAAAATGAGCTAAATTTAAATTAATTACCAGGTTAATGAGTTAAAATATATAAAGTTTGAATAGCAAAAACTTAAAAAATCGGTTTTTAATTTTGGTACGTTTAATTAATGGTAATTTGTTCATAAAAACAGGAACGTTTTGTTACAATGCTTCAAAGTTAATAGTAATTTTACGCACGTGAACAGCTCTTTGTGAGTAATTAGACTTGCGGTGAAGTGATCACGTGCTTTTCTTGTTGTTACTAAGACAATCTTTTTAAAGCACGTCATAATTTGACCGCACATCTTAATCGATTGTTTGACCAAGAAATTATCTCTGGATTCGACATGTTTTGGATATCAAAATGTTTTTATTATATTTTGACTTTTTTTCAGTCTCTTTTTTTTGTTTCCATATTTGATTTTTTCCGTTTGTTCCAGATTAATTATCACAATTTATAATTTTGAATTTGGACTCGCCAACGTCCTGGCCTAGGGAAAGCGCTTCTTCCCTATATCCTGGGTTTGATTCCAGGCTCGGGCAGGGTTGCTCTCTACCCTGCATGCCTCGGTGAGGTGCATGAAAGAGTTCGCTATAAAAAGGGGTTGTTCAAGAGAATGTGTGAATGCCATCCTCATTTGAGGTAAAAGTCAGACTTGCGCTTGGTTGCTCAGGAAGTTTGACCCTCAGAATCTACTGCACTTTCTTTCCGTTTTCAAAGCTGCCATGGCATCATCAAAGTTAAACTCATATTAATTTTTATATAATTTAAATTATACTATGAAAAATTAAAGTTGTTTCATACTTATTTTTTCTCGATTAGTTATAAATTTTATTTTTATTATGTCTTTGATAGTTTTCTTGAGAAATGGATATTTAATTTTATTTTCAACCCCTAAAACATAAGATAAATAAACGGTAGTAATTGTTGCATTTTTCTTCCTTCTTCAAGCTTTAACTAAATTAAAGTGACTCGCATTACGCTTTTAGCGCACAAAGGAAAAAAGTTCTCTCTTTTTAATTCTTGGGAAGAAGTCTACCCAGATTCGCCGTCATATCTAGTGACTTGTTCTTTACGTTTTTTTTAATTATTATTTGTTACTGTTATCTTTCTAATTAATTTTTCTATTACTTGTTTTTAAAATGATTAGATACATAATTAGAAAAATTTACGTCAGTGCACACTTTAACATTTAAATTTTTCTCAGATTTTTTGATATATCATACGCAATTAAAGGCATAATAATTTTACTAACATTTCTTATAAAAATGGCTTTACAAATATCATTCCTCATTTATTTAATTTGGGAAGTTTCCTTTTTTCATTGTAAAAACTTGACATTTTCGAGATAAATAATTTAAGATAGAATCATATTGCACAAAGTTGAATTTAGGCAATTAAAGCACATAATTAGGTCAAAAGTGAAATGGCTAAAATGAAGCTAATTTTATAGAGAAATGTTTTTAATCCTTTAATTAATTTTTGAAACAAATTTGCTAAAATAAAACTTTTTATTCCGTAGTACAAATTTTCTTAAAATTTTCAAAGAAAAGCTAAAATAATTTTCAGCTAATTTGCTGTGGTTACATCTAACAAACAATCTTAATCATATGACTTACGTGTTTGGTAATAAAATAAAATAAAAAAATCGAACATGCAGTTAACTTACCGTGATATGGACAATTGCACTGTGGCGTGCACATGTTTCTGCCTGGCATTCTGTTGCCAAGAACAGGCCAGCCTCGACAAGAATAAGGAAAATAAAATGGCGAATAAAATGGATGACTTATTGGTTGATAGCAATGCTTATCTTGAATTGACTGTCTGGGGTCTTTATTACCATTTTCTAGTTTAAAGACATTTTTAAATTAACATTTTATAGGTAATATGGGTTCTTAACAAATAACATATAATTACAGTATTCCACTGATAAATATCGATATGTTTAATTTCATTTATCTCGCTATTTGCTTTTTTGAGTTATCGTATGCGCATGAATATTATTATGAATTTGTAATTCTGTTTCTCAGCACAATAAGTTTCTTGGTGAGAAAGATATAGTTTTACGAATACAGTAAGGGATGTCGAAGCAATGATCCCTGATCTTGGCATCAAACTTGGCGATAATTTAGGGACGAATATGGAATCAAAATGGAAGATACCGAGTATTCGAGAATCTTGATAATAGTTCCATTCGTTCTGGAACATTTGAAACCCTATCGTAGAAATTATAAAAACGTGAGAGACAAAATCAATAACGAGTAGAAACAGTTGACTCCATTTTGAGTCAGTAATCGAGGTTGAATAAAATCTTTCTTAGTGTTTTGTGGTGTTGTGAGTGTTTCACGATGATTTGTTGTTTGAGTGGGGATATTTTCTATGAATACTGTCTTGTGAGAGCTTTAACTATGCAATAACCGAGTATTTGTTTCTCGAGTAAAATAAAGCGCCATTCTAACTATCTGTTATTCAGTCTGTAGGAATTTTTACCGGGCATCCACTGGACACCCGCAAATTATATTTCGTAACAACATGCATAAATGGATATAAAGACTTCACATTTGATGCATTTCGTTCAAAATATGCTTAGTGAAGTCACTAACCCAATTTCATCCCTATAACATTTTACGACTTTTAGTGGTTCTGTTCATTCTGAAGTTTGAAATGAAGAGATCAGATTTTTTTAACGATTGCAATATTTTCATTTAAAATACTACATATCTGAAAAAAAAAAAGGATTGATTGCCAAAAATTGGAAAGAATGTTGAAGTTCAATGTTGAAGTATATGCCGGATTTTAAAGCGTCAATCCCGATTAAATTATTTTTAAAGCACTTTCAATATAATTTTGATTGACATACATTTTTAACTCCTTTCATAAATGTGAAGCTTTTTGGAGCTATTTTCTCATTCTACTCAAGTAATATCAATTTCATGCACTTTCTAAAAAGAAGATGGAGAATAGGCATGAAAATATGACTGCAACTGCGAGCCTTTATTTATTTATTCGTTTATAAATGAGCCCAACTGAGATCAAGAGAAGGCTGGACGCTGATGCTTAAATCGAATAACAGCTTTATTTTAAAGATTCGTTAGGGTTTACAGATGCCAAATTCAATTGCTCTTTTTTTCTCTTTCATATACCTTTCTTTTGAGTTTCAGTCCATCTAGAGGAAATGCTTCTCTGAAACAACTATTGTCAATAAATCTGTACTGTGTAAGTATTGAGCCGACGGAACAAGGTCGCATGGAGTCATTTGTTTGTGGAATGGAATGCTAACTACTGAATTGAGATAATGCAGTAATAAATTCAACTTTCCAAATAGCACACACACACGAGAGTTCCTGCTTTTATCATTATTTAATCCAATTTTGAAGTTTGAAAAAACAGCGCACTTTTCATGCTGCCTTTAAGAGAGATTTATGCTCACAGAAGAATTGAACCAATTAAAATCCATGGTAAAATGTGTTTCAAGTATAAGTCCTCTTAAAAAGCATAAAACTGAAAATGATGTCACCGGCATAGTATTTTATTCTCTTTGAGGAGCGAATGATTCTGATTAATCCTACAAGGCATAAGCATCGTTCATCACTGCATTACATTTAATTATTTTTCTAGTACATTAATATACCATCGTGTTTGCATCGCTATAGTTTAGCATTTTATTGCTGAGATTTCAGCCATGATACTATTTATTATTAATTATTGAATAGAATGAATAATAATTATTGCTGAATAGAAATGATTGTCATATTTAAAAACTTGAATAAGAGAAAGACAACTAACCATTGAAATTCTTATTCTCATTATCGCCAAAAGCTTCAGAGCTTTTTTCCTGAAAAATAATGAAAGAAATATATAAAAAAATTCTGCGGATAACAAACAGTTATCTTAAATTTGTTCTCGCTTTAATCATTTCGAAGGGATTTAACATTTATTGTAATTTAATTCCGAGAAATTTTCAAAGCGTTTTCTTCCTCTTTCACTTCACTAAACTGCTTATTTATTTTTTTACTTTCCTTAATTGACCTTTTTCTCAGCTTCGTTTCAAGTTACCAATTCTATTTATTCTTTTTTCTTCCCCAACTTTATAATCATCATAGAATATTCTAAGACATATCCATCTTCTTCTTCGCATTTCGTTTTTAAATATAACTCGCAACTAACTTTAGTTCTCTTTCCAGTTACTATCGTACTTTTTTTTCTTCTTCTTCTTCGCTTGAACCTTCAGTTACCACATGTCCATTTGTTGCGAAGGCCTTTTGTCCTCCTGTCTTAATTAAGCTTAAATCTGCATTCGTAATGGTTATCATCTAGAAAATTAAGATGCGCAGAGAGTAAATCCACATGGGAAGACAAATGGGATCTATGTCATTGGAGGTAAGGGAGAAAAAAGTGAAAATTGAGTGATGCCTTCTGTGAATCAACCCTGGTTAAACAACCGCAGCCATAAATACCCTTCGTCTCGTCGTGGAAAAACAGAACGCCGTGACCTTAATAATGAAACCGCGCTCATTTAATTACTCGACAATGTTTGGGTAATCAAGAAAATTAGCTTCTTTTGCCATGTAAATTGACCATGAACCATCAAGTGACGTTAAGGTGTCATCAAAACATTGAGGTGTCAATGACACAGCGTGTGTGTAATTCTATATTTGAAATAGAATTATTGCGCATTATTAAATACATGAAAAAAAACATATACAGATAAATATAAAACAACGATGATATTTATTTTAAGTCGCAGCATTTATTCTATAAACTTTTTTAATCATATAACAACAGGCTTTTTTTTCTGACAGTGAAGTTTTCAATGCTCTCTGTATTAAAATGATTTCAGAAATATTCAATAAGAGTTATCTGTTTCTGCTTAAACTTTGTAGAAATGTATCAGATATCAAATTTTTTTTAAAAAAAAAGTTTAAAAAAAAGAATGTTTTAAGGGTTTGAAGATTTTAATGAAGTTCAGATGTATACTTTGATTTGGGGACAATGTAGAGTTGAGAAAAAGTGATCACTCATTTTAATAGAATTTTAATATTCCATTAATTTGTTTAATAATTTTGATATTCGATTAAAATGAAGTAAATCCTATAAAAAGCATCTTGGATGAAAGATTCTATTTTTGATTTTAAAATATCGTAAATGGAAGTATAAAAATAGTTTTTAAAAGTGTATTCGAGATTGAAAATTAATTAAATAAGTTATACTTACATATTTTCATTCCGAGTCTTGAAAATTAAATCTGATAAATAAATTATGTGTCAGTTACCCTAGTTTAGCTTTTAACTTTAAGCATATCAGAATGATTCATTTTATAAAGCCATTATTATTTCCAATTTTGAAAGCATTTTAAAACTTTGTACACATATATCAGTTTTGCTACAACTTACTTAAAATACTTTTTTTTTGTAACTTTCAATTGTTAGATTAAACCAAAAAAACTTCCCCGTGCATTTTAAACAAAAATATAAGCCATTCGGACCAAAGAAAATTTATATTTCTATAAGGCATGTACTGAGTTTCAGTGATTTTTTATTAGACCAGGAAGCAAGCCGTGGTTCTTGAATGTGGCTCTTCCTCAAAATAGGACATGCGGAAGTGCACATGTAACAGCAAAAAAAAAAATTAAAAAATATCTACCTATATAATTTAAATTTAAAAAATGTGGATATCAAAAAATATTAAACTGTTGATAATTGACTTTGTTGACTGATGAGTTTGCCAATCACTTCTCTAGACCACCAACAAACTACAGATGAAACGGATGTCCTGGTCTAGGGGTAGCACATCACCCGAGAGTTATGGCATTCCCAGGTTCGAGTCCTGTTTCGGACAGAGTTGCTCTTGCCCTATGTATGGAGATCTCAGAGTTAAGGAAGGACCAGAAGATTGCAAATGATGATTTAAGTACATGATTGATGGGACCAGGTAATCTCAAAACCCTGAAAGATATGATGTCGAAGATTGATAGTTTCATTCCATCTGTTTTAGAGAGTGCAGATGGGGAAAAAGACAGCTATTTACTACCCCGAAAGGAATGTTAGTTTGACTGTTTGGTCAATGTAAGGTTGGACAATACTTATTCAGCAGTCGACCACAACAAATCCTGTCGAAACTGCTACGTTCAGTGGTGCGGGGTGGTCGGCTGTATGCAAGAAGAAGAAGTTGCTCTTGCCCTGTGATCTACCTGTGAGGTGTGTGAAAGTGCCCCCCCCCCTCTCGTAAAATGAGGTTATGTAAGCAAGTACTTGAGTGTCATCTTTTGCCCTCGGGTGCTCAGAGACCTACTGCACAAACTCGACTTAATATCTCCAGCTTAGTCTGTGGGTTTCTAAATCAAATGTCAAAAGTTACAAAAACATTCGAACATCTGGACTTATTAAGGTAATACCCCTACAAAAACATGTTTATAGTAACATAAATGTCATTCTTTAGATAGATTTAATAATGAATCCAACAACTCATTATGTAAACTCTGATACCAACTGAAAAACTATCTTTGCAAATATGAATCAAACAATTAGTCTCTATTTGCTGCTTACAAGATTTTCTAACATACCAATGAATTATTTTATGAATTGCAATTCACCTGCGCATCTTTGCTGCTTTGTGGTGACCCGCCGCTATCTTCAGAGACAAGGAAAATTTTGGAGCTGGGAGGTGTCTCCTTTAGCTTCTGTTTTCTTTCCGCTTTACTTTGTTTTCTCATCCTGGCTTCGTTAGGGCTGTAGACATAACCTAATGAACAAAGATCTATTTCACAACCAGTTGCAAATATCTATACAGCTATATATGTATTTGTCGTTGCAAATGTCTAGCTTTAAAAATAGAATCGTCTTAATCTTTTCAAACCAGCTTATTTGATAAGATAAAGATGATGTTTTATAAAAATTATTTTTCCTGCTATCAATAAAACTAAAGAAGGATTTCACTGCATAATACTAATTTTGTTCTATTTTAAAAACATTCAAAGTTATAAAAAGAATTTTTAAACAAAAATTAATTAATTAATTAATTCTAAAGTTACTACTACTATTCACATTAGGAAATCGATTTTTTTTCTCGTTTTACTTAGTATTGAGCGTTTTTGTTTCACTAAACTAACATTTCATTTATTATACTTCAGACACCAAGATATTAATTGATGAGAGAGATACTGTTTGAAAAATTGTCAGGATTTGGGCATTATAAAACAGCTCCAATAAGCTAGATAATGGAAAATGCTTTACTGTATGAATATTCCAGAAAATACTTGTATAAGTACACAAAAATATTCCAAAATGAACATAAAGAATTACAATTATATAAACTAGTAAAATTTTACAAACTAAGATAGCAAAACTTTTTATGAAGGATCGTTAAAGAGAACAGGTTTCAATTTCTCTCTTATAAAATATTCCAAATTAAAATGTAAAAATATTTTCTAAGAAATCATTACATCTTTTTTAACACAGTCAAAATGCTATTTAATTTTAGATTTGAACATACGTTTAATTATAAAACAATATACATTTTTGAAGCGATAAAATATTATAAAATAAAATGTGCAAAAATTAATAATTAATTAGAAATTTTATTTCAAGAAATTTGCAAAAAATTATACGATACTCGATTTTATTTGAAAAAATTTGAGCGCACGACTCTGGTAAATTAACACAAAATTAAACTACTCAGAAAATCCCACACACACACAAAAAAAAATAGAAGCTGTGCCTTCACCTTCACCATTTTTAACAAGCCTCTAAACATTTGATTGCTTTCACCTGTTTATTAATTTGGCTCTCATTATAATGCTTTTTCTTTGTTTCCTTCATCTATACTTATAACAAAGCTCAATGTGTGTGTGTGTGTGTGTTGGCGCTCTTCAGGCCAGACCGTTGGACCTACAGCTACCAAATTTGGTACATGTATACCTTGGAGGTCCGGAATATGCACCTCTGAGCCCTTTTTTCGAATTTTTAATTAGAATTTGAATTAATTAAAATTTAAGTGAAATTTCGACGTTTTTCCGCTATAACTTCCGAAAATATGATCGCATAAACATGATTTTTACATCAATTTAAAGATTAAAAAATTAGCCTTCTAATGGTATCAGTGTTTTGATGTATAACTTAAGCTTCTATTTTTAACGAATTTTTAAAGAAATATTTTAACCATGTTTTTTTTATCACGTGGTTGGATAAAATAAAAGAAATCAATGACGGAAGTTCAAAAAAAAAAAAAACTATCATCGTAAATCAAATCTAAAGAAATGCCACTTTTAGCACGTGACTGGATAAAATAAAATAAATATAAAATGTGATATTTTCTTTAAAAAATAAATGCAAAGCAAAGGTTTCTACAATCGTTTGCAATATCTATATCATTAACTGAATAAATCTTTTTTATTTACGGTAAACCTGATTGAATTTAGACAGAATATGCAGTGAAATCCCGACTTAATGGCATATTTATGTAATCGTTTGCAATATCTGTATCATTAATTCAATACTTTTTTCCCTTTCTCGCTTTCTTTAAAAAATATTTAATATTTTGGCAACATCACCGAAAAAAACATTTTTAATATTTTGGAAGCATAACCGATAGTTAAAACTGATTGATTTATAAAATTAACGAATATTATTAGGAAAACGTGTTCTTTTAGAACTTTCCGTCCATCATCTTAAAGAAAATATTATTTTCAGGCCAATCAATGCCCGGAATTACTTCAAGGCTAATGAATATGTGATTTAATTGAAAATTTTATAACGCTTTACTCGTGGCGAACCAGCTGGCCGCCAAAGGCGGCTAGTAATGAAGAAAGTAAGAAATAAAACGTCTTGTCAAGGATATTTTAAAAGAATAATAAATAAATCACATAAAAAATTCTAAAAATATAAGTTATTAGAATATTTCTAATTCTAAAATTCTAAATCATGTTGCTTTAATTAAAGCTTTTGATATTAATTTAAAATCCTTGAAAAGAGTGCTTTTCGTCAGTTCCTTTTTTTTCTCTGCTGTAACGATAGAAAGAAAATTCACTTTTGGGAACAAAACAATTAAAAAACTGCCAAGGATAAAGGCATTTTGGTAAAAGTGTAGAATAGTGTGCCCCTTGCTGCGCCAAGGATGCCAAGTCGCCAACAAAGATGGCGGACAAAATAAACAAACTGTTCCGCGGGACAGTTGCGGTTGTCATTTCCCGCCTTTTTATTTAGAATGTTAAACTAATTATAATTATTTGTTTAATACTGCCCGGTGCCTTCTACAGATGCCTTCGGCATCTGTAGGAGGCACCGGGCAGTATATTTTAACTTTAAAAAAACATCCTAGGGCTTCGCTTTCATACGGAGCGGGAAGGCAGTAGCTTCGCTAGCACATTCAACAGATGGACGGTGTGGATTAAGGAATAGTGCATAATAATATTACAAGAAAGAATAAATGATGTTATAGGAACGAATATTATACAGAATTTTTAATATACTTACTTGCTTTATTTAATCTTTTCATAAACACTTAACACTTCATAACACTCAAAGCATTCTTTCCAAACCTCATCAACTCATTAAAAAAAATATTCCAATCCCCCTTCATCCATTCAGCAGGTTCGAAATTGTGCCTAGCATCCCAACTACCAAACATCCACTCCTGTACGATTGCAGACATAATAATATTTCGAGGGAACCAAACGTTGGAGCACCAAAAGAATTACGAGAACTGCGAATAATTCCATGGCAGACTTCTTTTAATACGAAAACGCAGACGATTTGCGAATTCGCATAGTGTTAATTAAAAGTGTGAAAACGAAAAAATTTTTTTTTGTAAATATTAACACAAAAAATGAAATAAATGTTATTTTAATTAATATTAATTTTATTCTAAACTTTCTTTGTATAATAAATTTTAAATTAAAATAATAAGCAAAATTTAAATAATCTGAAATCGATATTTTAAACATTAAATTTATTATAAAACAGTTGTAGTACCTGAACAACTCAACTATTGTAAAAACTAGTAAACAAAACAGAATTAGGGTTACTGTAAGAAAGTTCCGTTGGGTTGCCATATTGGCGATAAACTCGGGGGCACACCGTGCTACACTTTAACCGGCATTTTACTGCACTTATATTTTTCTTGGAGATAAATAAAAGTTTACTTGGATAGGTCTCTTTGTGTAGCTTTTCCAGAGCTTGGGCCTCCTTGTAATATTTCATTTTGTCTTCGTCGCTTAAATCTCGCCACATATTTCCTAAAAGGATGCTAATTTGGCGATTAGTTTCATCCGGATGATCCATTCCAACCTGGCGCCTATGTTCCTTGGCGAAAAGCATGAATGCGTTGGGTGGACGGCAGATCTTATTTGGCCTTGGTTTAAATATGAGATCAGTTAAGCTTGGCGATAGGTCTCCGAATTCAAATGCGGCACTTTCGTCCTGGAAACAACAGCCATTTATTTAACAATTTCTAAACAAATAGCCCAAAAAACTAGTGCTGTTTCATTAATGGAGATGTACTCTTCTCCAAACTTGAATATTGACGCTAATTCTTTCGTACCAATAATCATGGCTTTCTCTGTGCTAATATTTAATCATAAAAACTATTGTTAAATGGTAGTAAGGTTTTTTTTTTACACCACTAATGGATAATTATCCAAAAACTTGAATTTGAAATCTCTGAATAATAATATTTTCTTAAAAAAATTAATAGAAATTAAAAAAATATATATATTTCTTTTGCATAACCAAACATGCCAACGTCAGGTCGCCAAAATCAAAAATCAAGATGGCTAAAAAAATAATATTACATTACATGGTTTTCTAGAATAACTTCTCCGCTTGTACGCTTGGGTTACCATATTAAAGACAAACTCAAGGGGCACATTAAGCTACATTTTAGTTCGAAAATTCAAGTTGAGGGAAGCCTAAATTATCGAATTTTTAAGAAACCTGTCCTCTAGACGAAATTTATATGAATATTTTATTATTACACATCTTCCAAGCAAAAAAACAGACTGAAATGTATATCAAAGGAAAGAAAAGAATTAGCTAAATGACATTTTCTATGTAATCTAAATCGTAAAAAAGATGTTACAGTCGAGATTTTTTGTGTGCAAAAGGAAACAGCCTTTTTCTTAACTAAGTCTAATACCTAATATTGGATGTACTTACGAAAACGATATTTCTTTATCACCAAATTTCGACACTACCTCCGAAATCATTTTTAATGTATTAAATTCAAAATCAAATTTGGAAAATTAAAGCTTGGAAGTCGGCCATTTTCTTAATTTAACTGGAATATATTAAATATAAATAAGGTTGCAGGTTTTTTTATATCATTGAGTCCCCTTTAGTAAATATTAGGTATTATCAAATTTTTAAAGCCCACACCTTTGCCATATAATGCATTGCATGACCATTTCAAATATTTTACATTAAATATTCGAAGGTATACTTGATTTTCCCTGCTATGAACTATTAAGGAAAAAAGTAAAATTAATGATAGAAATTATGAATGAATGATTGAAGTAAATCTACCTAAACGTGTCCTTCACATCGACAGAGATAACAATGATAAATTTCTGAAATAAGAGTATAAATTATCAAGACAAGACATTAGGAAACAAATCAACGATACGATTGTTAAAAGAATTTATGCACTTGTTTATTTGGAGATTACCGTACCGGCGAAAAAAATCAAGATGAGTATTATCGTATATTTTAAATTGGATGCATAAACCATCGCCATTGAAGAAAGTCAATTTTTTAAATGTTTATATAATGCCATGTATATTATGTACGAGCCACTATGCAGTCAAGTGAATGTTAAATTCAGGTGATATAAATAAATGGAAATTTTCTTGAAATAAAAAGTTAGTACCAGTTGGAGTATAGTCATGATTCGGCCATGAGAGGAAAAAGTTTAAACGCAACAACGTAGAACCGACATCACTATACCTTCAAGTGGATGTATAGCTCCAATGTATAAACATCATTCTGTATTGAAAATTTGGGTTTTGGTTTGGTTTTGTATAGTTCATTGGCGCAAGAGCCACATCTGGCAATACTGCGCCAATCATATGCTAATATTAGAATAAGTTTAAAATGACATTTATTTTTTTATGAAGTACATATGTGTGCCTTTAATGTGAAAAAAATTCTAAAACCCCCTTTTATTTTCAAATTATAATAAAAAAATGTATGCATCAACTAAATTTAAAACTCAAATGCAAAGTAGAAAGAAATTGGTTAAATGCGAAATAGTTAACAATGCTAAATACTAGTATGAAAATCAATCTCTCTTAAGAATTTAAAAATATTTGGGTGGTGTGTTTCACCCACCAAGTCTTGCAAAGTTAAGGAAGATGAGGCAAAAAAAAAAAAAACGAATATGATAAGTACTGAAGGCAGGACAGTCAACTAAAATATAGTGAATAGTAAAATTTACTCGACATCTGTTGCATGTTGGCGCAGTGCCGCTAAATATCAAGTGCCTGTGGGTGAAACGTGTATGTCCTATACGGAGACGAATTGAAAATTTTGGAGCTTCGTTTTAATATTTTCTAGCGTCACAAAATCATCTAAAATTTACATTGTGAACATCGAAACATTCTAACTTTTATAATAATTGACTTAATTTAAATTGTCTCGTTATGTGTATTAAATTTAAGTCGCTGTAATTAGGCAGCCAATTAATAATTTGAAATATATCCCATAATTAATGTATGGACGAATTCCATTGGACTTATTACAAATTATCAAATATAAAATTGATAAATTCGATGTTACTTTTTATTTCAAATTCTGAAAATTTCCCAGATTGTTATGGCCCAAAATAAGTTTCTGAGAATTAAAATTAAGATACAAGATAAGAAGCAAAAAAAATCAATAAATGATCAGCAGGAGTGTTATTCCTTTCACTTTTTCCGATGCTTGAACAATCAACACCTTTTTTTTCTGCTCTCCATCTGCCCGTTTTTCATCTCTTAAACGTATAACGAGCTTAATTATTGAAAGTGTAGCGGATTGGTTTGAGTGGTTATCAAATCTGTGATGTTTGGGCTCGTAGTCGTGTAATATAACCATTCGACAAAAGCGATCCTTAGTGTCGAGGGGCTGTTACTGGCTTATTAAAATACCACTACAAAAAGAAGGAGGTAACAAAAAATCATGATAATCCCCTTCTCTCCCCTCCTCAAGTAGCGATGTAAGCAGTATAATAAGTTTTCTGCTACCTAAGATTATGAAGAAAACTGAGGATGAGTTTTGAATCTTTTCTTTCTTCTGCTAAATCCAAAATTTGATTTGAATCTTCAATTTTTGCTACAGAAAAGAAAGAAAGTTTTAGTATTTAAGTTGTTGCATTTCTTGAGTTTCTGCGTTTGCATAAATGAGAATATTCAGGTAAATAGTTTCCCCTTTGATTCAAAATTCAATAGTAATTTTACAATTCGGATCACTTTCTTACAGATCTCCATTTATATATTTCATTGTGGCCTTGTCTCCCAATGCGTGAGTACGACGTCAAATTGACTAGGCTCCGCATTGGTCACACCCGCCTAACTCATAGGTATCTTTTACTAGGCGAAAGAACTCCTATTTGCTCAAGTTGCTCAGTAACTTTAACTGTTGCTCATGTTTTGATCGAATGCCCCGACTATAGCTTTCATCCTAAGCGCTATTTTAATTGCTCATCTTTAGATATACGAATGCTGTTAGGCGAACATCCTCATTAAAATGTTTTTAAATTTTTAAAAGCTGTTGGATTTCATCATTTTATCTAAAATATTTGAACTAAAATATATTTGTAGCATTTACTTTTTGCTTTTTTTTATTGTAACATACACAATGTTATATTAAACATATGTTAATATAATTTCATCTTTAAGCATAATTTTATTTACAAAAGTATTTTTGAATGTATACCATGAGGTTGGCGCAGTATGGCCAGAATTGGCTCTTGCGCCAAAAAAACCACAAATCCAAATTCAATCCATTTATATAGTTTTCATACCGAATTTCATTCATTTATATCAATTCTATTTGTTTCTGAGTCGTCGAGTTCATATGCATATGGACAAACAATCTTACAACGGATTTTGCCAAAATTTTGATAGAATTGGATATCAAATTTGCGTACTTAATTTTTACACTTTAGTTCAATAGATTTTGAAGTCATCATAGTAAAAAGTAAATCGATTTTCAAAAATATGTTTTTTTTTTAACTCGGAGTAATTTGAAACTACAAATTCAAAATTTAGCGCCTGAATTTTTTGATGATTACAATATTTTCTGTTCGTATGCGTGGAAATACAGATGCTAAACAAAGCATTTATATTGATTTTCAAATACCCAGTAAATGCAGAAAATATTTCATATTTAATACTTTAAAAGTCTTATTACTTGAAGTTATAAGGTCCGAAATCATATGTTTCAAAATAACATGGAAATATAACTGCTAATTTACACTTTAATTAAAAAGAATCGTGCTCTCAACTTCAAATTAGAATTCATCGCTACCCGGATCTGAATTTTGAGTGTTAGATGTTCCACACACAAAAATTCATTTCAAAACTTCTCTGTAAACACTTAAAGAAGACGAATTGTAGAGAAATAATTACATTACCCAGGGCATTCTGGTATCCTGCATGTCATTTAGCACTTCCGAGTCTGCATCGAAAGATGTGTCAGTTTCCGGATTTTCAACTTTTTTTCGCTTTGTGGCGCTGTTTTCGTCGTTTTGGGAATCAAGAGTCAGCGAAGGTTCCTCTTCCTTCCTCTTTTCTAGCTTGTGTATATTTACCCGCGGCTCTTTTTTCACACGAGAAAGGTCTGAAAAAACAATGCATTCGACTTTTAAGTCGAATATCATAACAGAGTGTGAAGTCACTTTTGCCTTGACCTTGCCTGTTGATATCCTGGAGCTTTGTGTGCTTAAAAAATATAAATATTTTTTCCGTGAAGTAAATATTATGAATTCTAGGAAATTATGACACCTTTTTATCGCTTTTCAAATCATAAGAAATGAGCATTTTATCACTAACTGAAAAAAAAAATTCTGAAAAAAAAAGCGGGCTAAAATTTAATTTCTTCCTCTCGAATAATATATTTAGTATTCTCCATCCTGAATTTGATTTTCAAATTCTTCATATAATTTGTTTTATGTTTATAAAGATTGACCGATTGGGGCTGATTTTTCACTGCAGCCCTGATAGTGTTTCGAAATTCGCTGTACCTGTATATCTTCGACGACATACTGTATTTTAATATTTTCAAAGACATGAAAATTGCAGCAAAAAAAAAAAAAAAAAAAAAAAAAAAATCAGAAAAACGTATTACGTAATCTCAGTAGACATAAGTTCTTACACTGGTGATAACAATAGTGGCATTTTTGAACTGTGGAAAATAAAATGAATGTGCAAAAAATGAAAAATGGAAATTCGGAAGAATTTTTGTATTACTGAAAACTTAGAAACCAGTAGGGATGATCTCACCAAAACTTTCTAACATAACTTCCCAATAAAGGTGCATAAAAAAAAACGAAACGATGGGTATAGAGTAAGCCAGAGGACTGTCCAGATTATTATTTTTCTCAGTCCAGCGTATGGGCATTTTGTGCCTTTCGTTTTTCTTTCAACTTCTTTATTTCGACATATTTAACACACTGTATGCTGGACACTTACTAGTACGTTTTCTGACGATTGATACTTGAGCTCGGGTCACGTACTAGCACGTGCTAGTGTAGCAACATGGTTTGTTTGTGGGTACAAAAATAATGGTATATGCAGGAAAGCGATGCCGAGTATTCTTGTCTACAACATGGATTCTGGAAAAATTATGACAAATAAAAATTAGTTTTTACTTCAGTCGATGTAAACGGGAAGATTGATTAAAAAATCGATTTAGATTTAAAATTAACTTTTTATTTATCCTTGCGAAAATGAGTGAAATTTGCCTCTTCATGGAAGAAAATGCTTTGAACGTCACCACACTGTAAAACATTATTAGTTTTATGATTACTCTTTTCATTTTTTTATAATGTAAAAATGCTTACATATAACATAATTCAAAAAAATCAAAACTATATAGTACTATTTCTATTAGATTTTTCATATTTACGATATTATTATAAATTTATCCACTAAAACTATATTAACTATATTTTTTGTTTACAAAAATCTAATGGTCGTTATTTATATATTTCTATTCATATATTTGATTATCTATTTCAATATAAAATACGAAAGGTTGGTTAAAAATGAAATAATTTTCAATCTATTGAGATTTAACTGAATAACTAAATTTACGCGCAAAACGCCCGCTCCCGGTACAATTCAGCTCCGAAATGCACCCGCACCCAATGTGTTAAACCAAAATTTGACGCAGGGATACGATTTTGGTAACAAGATCATATACCATATCGTTCATTTGAGTTGTAATATATCGCATTTACATGCATTGAATTGCATAGATGGAGAAATGATCAATCCTTTGAGAACTTTGATTCAGAAATTTGAAATGGATCTACATTTAAAATGTTAAATCTGTGGGGCATTTAAAAAAATCTTTCTAACACTTTATGTTTTACAGTGCAGTTGCTCTTAAACAGACAAATAAACTTCCTGCTTGCGAATTATGTTCAAACTTCAAATTAATAGAATACTACAAATCTGGGGTATAAAATGTTTATTAATTTTTCATCCGTCTATCTTAAAGCATTTTTGTGTTCTGGCATATTCAGACAGATAGACAAATATAATTCCAAAAATATATTTTTCGGATTCATAGGTGGCTGAGACATGGTGATTCATCAAAGTCTAGAATTTGAATCTTTTTTCGATTGCAATATTTATTTTCTTTTTATACATGCATTCGGAAAAATAAAAAAGGAAGAAAAAAAAAAAAAAAAGAAGGCGGAATCAACTGCAGTGTGTCAGGCAGCCTGCTAAATTTAATGCAACATTCCCTTAGAAATCCGTTTTCCCATTCATTATTTTATTGAATACTAACCGCCTTTGGCGACCAGCTGGTTCGCCATGAGTAAAGCGTTCTAAAATTTTCAATTAAATCACATATTCATTAGCTTGAAGTAATTCAGGGCATTGATTGACATGAAATTAATATTTTCTTTAAGATGACGGACGAAAAGTTCTAAAAGTACACCTTTTCCTAGTAATATTCTTTAATTTTATAAATCAGTCAGTTTTAACCAACGGTTATGCTTCCAAAATATTTAAAAAAATTTCGATGATGTTGCCAAAATATTAAATATGTTTTTTTAAAGAAAGCGGGAATAGAAAAAAAAGTATTAAATTAATGATACAGATATTGCAAACGATTACATAAATATGCCATTAAGTCGGGATTTCAATGCATATCCTGTCTAAATTCAATCAGGTTTACCGTAAATAAAGATTTATTGAGTTAATGATATGGATATTGCAAACGATCATAGAATCCTTTGCCTTGCATTTATTTTTTAGAAGATATCACATTTTATATTTATGTTATTTTATCCAGTCACGTGCCGAAAGTTGTATTTCTTTAGATTTGATTTGTGATGATAGTTTTTTTTATTTGAACTTCCGGCATTGTTTCATTTTATTTTATCCAGTCTCGTGCTCAAAAAAACATGGTTAAAATATTACTTTAAAAATTCGTTAAAAATAGAAGCTTGAGTTATATATTAAAACACTGATACCATTAAAAAGCTAATTTTTTTATCTTTAAATTGATGTAAAATTCACGTTTGTGCGATAATATTCTCGGAAGTTATAGCGGAAAAACGTCGAAATTTCGCTTAAATTTTAATTAATTCAAAATCTAATTAAGAATTCGAAAAAAGGGCTCCGAGGTGCACATTCCCGACCTCCAAGGTATACATGTACCAAATTTTGTAGCTGTAGATCCAATGGTTTGGCCTGTAGAGCGCCAACACACACACACACACACATTGAGCTTTATTATAAGTATAGATAGAGATAGACATAACAACTAAAGAAGATATAGATATTTAGATTTTAAAGATGTAAAACGTATTTATCTGAGAATAATATTTTCCTCAATATTAATCAATATTCTACAATATTAAACAATATTGCGAATATTGGTCAATGTCATACAATATTGAATAATATTTGCTTGCCGGTGCGGAGGGAACCACTGTATTGCTATGACCGTTGGAAATCACTTTGTACATAGTTATATTTTCTTGTCCATTATATCAGTACAAAAATAATGGATGGTTTCATTAGTAATGAGGAACAAAAAAAAAAAATAAAAGCTCATAATTCCGAATGACTTAAAAAAACGATGAAATTTCTTTCGTTATTTCTGTTTCTTCAAAATTTTGTCATCTAAGATATTTTGAAATCTCATGTATTCTACATCTAAAACTTTAATAATAAATAAGAGTTAACTAATCGATACTTAAATAGAGAACTATGAATTATTATTATATTTCTTCTTATTTCCTTATAAGCTAATAAGTTTTCTCTTATAAGCAAATAATCTTCAGATTCTTAGGACTCTTATTGTCCCAATCTATATTTTTCAAGTGAATTTTTACCGTTTTCGACAACATTTTTTCTATATAGATTCCTGTATTTGTATTTCAAGCAATAAAGATTAAAGGACGTGCCGTTTGAGATATTATTTTAAATACTTGATAAAATACTTGCCAATCTTACGTTTATTAATTACAATTAGTTTAAAAGAAAATTCTCTTTTTTTTACTACCAACTGCATAAGAATTTTTTGTAAACATCTTTTTGGTGTCTTTTTTTAACACTCACTAGTTGAAACGTGATAAATTTCACGTCAAAAGGTGGTAAACCTTAAGAAGGAAATTTAAGTGAATGAAAATAATTGTTTCGAGTCACGAAGTTCAGGGTAAACATGTTATTCCTCGTGCAAATGTTTTCTTCTCAAGGTCATTGCTGCTGGTGATCTAATCCATTCATTAAACCATCACCAAATCTAGAAATAGACAACACCTTCAATTCCCTATAGGATGCTGAAAAATTATTAATATTATTGATGATAGACAGAAATACTTCCCGGTAGTCTGATCTTGAATTTTTGTCAATAGAATAAATTTTGAAGCATAAAAATAAAGAAAGGAAGTTAGATATTTGTTTCTTATTGGTAAGGGAAATTCCTCCTGAATCGCGGTCTAAAATACAGATATATTTTTAAGAAATTCCCCAATTTCATGCAAATAATTATTTCAAAAGTTCGTTAACACTAAACATACCGGTATTTTCCCAATACATTGAAACTGCTGTTGGAAAATGGTCATTTGACCATTCGCGGTAGTTTTAGTGTTAATTTGAATAGTTCAAAGATCAAAAGAATTTGATGGAAACTGAAATAATGAACGGTGTTTTCTGCTAGAGTTGAAAGAACGTTTTCGGTTACGATTAACATACTAACTCAGTAAACAAGTAGAATGGATTATTCATAATTCGATGCAGTAACAAAACCGAGAATCAATTATCATCAAATTTTTTTCGGTAATAATTAGCAAATGAGGTAAGTGGACAAGTAGAATTCCTTATTCGACGCAATTATAAAATTAGGAATCAATTACCATTAAATATATTTCGGATTCATCACTCTATGTTACTTTGAAATGTTTGTAATTTGTCGCGGGAAATTGGAGAAATACTAATTCTTTACATAACCCATCAAATATGATGCAAAATAATTTTAAAAAATCAACATTAGAAAGTGATTTATTTATATACAAAGTGGTTATAATAAAAGCTCCATTTTGAAATGATCATAATAGGAATAGAAAATTAAATTGGCAAGTCATTGTTGAGGAAAAACCAGATTAAGATAAATAAGATTAATTTCAATTCTCAACAACGAAGAATTTCGTCACTTAATGACATAGACTTGACTTCAAAATCTCATTCTACATCTTATTTATCTTGCATATGGACCTGGCATGCTTTAAATATATCGAGACAGCCCCTCTGGAATTATGAGCCTTTGGAATATCAATTTTTCAGAAAGGCGAGCCTCTGGAACAATATTTCTTAAAATAGTGAGAAAAATTTGGTGAGTAGTTCTTTGTTAAGGTGACATTTTTATTATCTGACAAAGGTCCAGAATTAAAAAGTTCATTCCAAAATAATCCTAGTATTCCTTTAAAATTAAAATAAACCTCACTAAACCTAGAAATATATTACTTTCCTTCAAGTACCTTACAATTATTAAAAGTTGCGTTGTCGAATATTTACCAAATCATCCTTCTTTACAAGTATGAAAAAACGTAGCTATAGTAAGACAATAATTACCTATGTAGCTCTCTTTTTGATTTTCTTCATTGCCTGTTGCATCTGCAGGGGAAACAAGATGAGAGGGTGCATTTCCGTATTGCCTTAAAGCATTTTTAGAATTAGAGATTCCGGGAAATCTCGCATTCCCTAGTGGTTGTCTGTTTCTTCCGTCGATAGCATTGCGCTCAGATAAGACCTTTCGTTTGTTGGGTTTGTCGTATTCCATAGAAACTTTTTTTGGAAAAGAAAAAAATATATACACATGTCAGAATTTCTACAATTTCTTATTAAAACCTCTCGCTTTTTAAAAATAACCTTTGATTTTAATCAAATTCTGTAACTTTCACAGCAATTAGTTAAAAAGCTAATCCAGTTTTTTTTTTAAAGTCTTGGGCATCTATGATATTTCTGTGAGACCTTATGGATAGAAAACTTAAAGTTCTATTAATATATCACGTAACTAAATTAATATTAAGGTGTAAAATCAATATGTTATGTTTACATAATTTGCCTATATAATTATTATAGGCAGATATTTAAACTTCTCTCTATCGAACAAAGTGTCCATCTTTAAAAAAAAAATTCCTCAATTTAATTCTAATGTGTGCAACCCAAATCTGGTAGCTCGGTGCACCAACAAGAACAAAAAATAAATTCAAACTCAAAACTGAATATTAAGAATTGCCACTCAGCTTAGTATTCCAATAATTCAAATTTCCACTAAGATTTTGGAAATAAATCAATTAAAGATCGTTTCAAGAGTCATATAAGATATCTCCCTTTTCAAGCAATTCTAAATCTTTAGACTGAAAAGATTTAAATAATTTTGTGAATTAAATTTTTGAGAAATGTTTGTTCATTTTGACTTTAAATCCAAGCTGAATAATAAGATTTCAACCATCACCTTTTGTTGTTTGCCTTTGTTATTTATTCTTAAGTGTTTTAAAAATGCTATTATATGTTGTTTTCCTTGCTGTTGATTTTTAGGCAGATATGATAAATTCTGGGACTCTATATATAATTATAGAGAATTTGGAATTGTACTGAATACAGAGATTGCATTAAGATAAGGATAAATAAGTAAACAATTTTTTTTAAATTCATTGGCAACATATTAGGAGTTGTAATGTTTTCAATCTTATAATTAGCTATATTGACTGCCAAGCAGATGTTTCGAATGGAACGCTTCTCTTTTACTTTTAACTGATTGAATTTTATGCCTTAATAACAATATATTTAAAAACGAATTATGTGTTAATGATAGTATATATGATAGTAATGTAAAGCATTATGTATAAGAGTAAGTAAAAATACATATCGAAGAAAACCCTGCGAAACCTTAATTGGAAATTATAATCATCTTTATGTTACAATCTTTACATATAAGTACAAATATTTTAATAAAATCAATATACAATAAACAAATCAAATATATAACCACCATCACTAAGATAAAACTTAAATTTACGTTCTAAAGCATATTAAATTTTAATTTTAAATTTAATTTTCAATAAAATAGACTTATAATGAATGATTATGTAACTAAGCAAGATACATTGATTTAAAAATCACCTATTCAGCGAACTTAATTTCTACTGTTTTTTTTTATATAATAGTCCCAATAAAAACCTTTAACTCTTTAAAGCTTATACAGTATATTATAACAGCAGATTTCTAAAAAATATGTCATAATTTTATTTGCCCTAATATTGAAGTACTACAAAGGCTTAAATAAAATAAGAAGAAAGTAAATGTAGCAATTTCTAAATACTTTTAAATAAACCTTTGATTTGTTATTTAACGGTATAGAAAAAAAATATCTATACATGAATTAGTTAGTTATCACTCTTTCACTTTCAAATTTCAAATCATTAAATGATATAATAAAATTATAAACATCTCAATACAAACGATTTTACAAGCGATTATCCCAGAACTGTAAATTCTTTTAAATTACTTCAATTTTTTATTTATTTATAAAATAATTTTAAACTGTAACAGGAAAATATAACTATATAAAACTTTCTTACCATAAATTTCTTTTCAAAATACGTTTCTTCGACTTTTTAAAGCGTAAAAATAAGCTTTTAAAGTTAAGATGAAGGAAAATAAAATGGCTCTTCTGTGGAACAATGAGCTTACAATGAAATCGCGTGCTGGATAAAAGCATTTGAATGAATGAAAAATGAAAAGAACAAATGCTATTGCAACTACTCAACTCCACATCTGAAAAATGAAGTTAATATTATTTTTTATTTTTTTCAAAATAATATCTGTAAGTTGCTAAATTTATTAAGCAAAAAATTTCTTGGTTTTGACAAATGGGAACTGTTACGAGATGATTTGCGAGCCAGCAAAAATTATAATGCATTTATAATTAAAATTACAATTGTTTTTAAGTTTATAATTGAAATTATAATTGTTATATGAAGCTCTGATTTTTTAAATTAGAAATCGATAAAATGAAATGATAAAAGCAGACAGAGATAAGTTTAAAATTTTTAAAAAATATCACATGCAAGAAAAAATTATGCAGAGTAAACTTTTTAATGTGGTAAAAGTGTGTAATAAAAACATTTAAGTCAAAATGTTTTTATAATAATTTTTATAGCATATAATATTTTTGTTTAATCTAGTATACTTTATTTTAAATATACCTCTATTAAAATTTTTTAATAAATTATATTTACGAATAAAGTTTATTCGTTTTTTTTTTCAAACTTTAAATAATTTATTCGCAAATGATTCTTTTCTATTACTTTTTTAATGATGCTTATTTGGTGCTGATTTTAAATCAAACTATCAGAGTGAAGGATTTATAATAAATAGGAATGGACAATAATTTAAGACCAGGGATATCTTGCAATCAAGCAAACTCGCTTTTAATTCTAGTTTTTTTTTAAATTATTAGCTAAATTAAGTTAGATAAATTATAATTGCAATACTTAAATTAAAAGAGTAATAATTAAAAGATTGTCCAAAATCAGAATAATACATAATGTCGCCATATTTAAAGCTTAAATATTTAGAGCTAATTAACAAAAAAAAAAAAAAATTCCAGATCAAACCCATTTATTTTGTGTAGATTCTATTTAGACAATAAAAACCGTTTTATAAAGAAATACACATTTTCGCCACCACAGGTGTAAGTGGCATTGCAAATTCGTTTGTTGCAGTTTAATAAGCAGATAACTTTTTAACCTCATACGAGGGATTGCCAAGAATCGCACAATAGTTTCAATTAAGATGCTAAATTCATGCCAAAGGTTAATATTTATCAATGATTGTACGCCAAAGCCATGCAAGGTATTCTCTGGTACTATAAGTTTATTAAAAAGAATACTGGAAATTTTTAGGGAGATCGCACCAGCTGGTTTCTTGAGACCATCAGCACATTCTCTTTCCAAAAAACATTTTATTGGCCAGAGAGGAACCTTTTGTGAAAAACACACACACATTTATTATTGAATATAAGTGTACCAAAAAAATAATCTCACCAAGGGTTGACAAATGGAAGGATATGCGCTGCTTCTGGAATTTCGGTTATTGTTAAATGTAAGCATCTCCTCCTTTCATATTTCTTCTCACTCTTATTTTGTTGAATTAAACTCATCTTAACACATGAGTTTTAAGAATCCGTCGGCAAACAGTAAATTGTCTAGCTTGATGGAGAATTTAAGCTCAAACCATGGCTTTGTAAATTTTGGAAAGATACATAAACATTAAAACATATCGTTGCTCACCAAAAATTGGCTCTCGACTTATAGTTTTGGAGCTTCTGATGGCTTGTTATTGGTAATAAGTTATTATATACTGTAAGCCAGTTTGAAAATTACATGAGAACTTGAAAAATAGAATATTCTACTTTCCAAAAGTGAAAACTTTGTTTACTTTTTGGCATTAAGTGAAATAAGCATCTTTGCCTTGCATTTGCATCCTCAGGATTGAGCAGCGGATGAAAAATTTCTGCACACATCGATTCAAGAATAATTATACTGATTGTTTAGTAGATACACTCTAAAAAACATTCATTTTCTAAAAAACTAGATATTGGCATTATATATCCTACAAATAATCCATAAATTCCATAAAAATTCTGTGTCGTGCGATTTGTATCAATAAAAGGATCTTTTGAAGAAATTGCATAGTCTGGATTTTTATTTAAGGGTAAATGGTATTAATGAAAATCTTAACTTAATAATTGCAATGGCAAGACTCTGGTCTCATTGACCTTATTTAGTAAAATTTATTGACATTTTAAACAATTCAATATTTTAAACGAAAAGAAGATCTAGAACCTGTGGCTAAAACTAATAAAATTATGAAACTTTGAATTTATCTATTGTAGGTCAGTCAATAGCATCCTCCAGGAAAGAGCCTTTTGTTGACTGACAATCTTCTAAATGTCCGATGTCTAAATCTTTTAACATAGTGATAGTCAAAGTTTCGCAACTCTGTCAGTTTTAGTCGCAAAAGTACAGATTTAATAAAAAAGGAGCATGTCAAAATTATTTTACTAAAAATGACTAACAGGAACAGGAAACTTCATTGAAAAATCTATATTTCGTAAATTCTTAATTTCATTAATTCATAATTCACATTCTATTTTTCGATTCAAAAAATTAAATATAATTATTTACATTATTAAAACAATTTTCCAATTAGAATTATATATTTATCTTTGACGGCTTGGACATAAGTTACTGAATTACGGTCAGAGTGAAAGACTCTTATTTCAACAATTTGTAAAGTTCGTCTTGGATCTTGAATATTCAAGATGAGCTCTGGTTCATTTATATTGGTTTCATGAATTAAACATAAAGCGCTATTTTCGTTGAACCCAGAAAATTAAATAAGAAATATTCAATATTAAATATTCAATGAGAGAAAAATGCCCAAATGTTATCAAACTAAAATATGAACTTTGCGTTTTAAAATTATTTCGTGTCTCCGCAGTTCTATGCTTTTATACAAAATGTTATTATCAGCTAACAGCTATTCAATAATAAATATTAACAGATTGAGGATACGAATACGAACAAAAAATACAAATCTTAATAGTTTTTTTTTAATCTATAGGTTGCAGAGCAATTGATCTATAGATTATCTATAATTTTTAATAAGATGTAGAATACAATAAATCACAAAATAAGATTACATGCAATATTAATTTTTTAATAAATAAATATGAACATAAGAATTTTGCTTTCAGAATAATTTGGAGATGAAAGAAATTTTAACCATTTTCAAATCCATCTTTAGAATTGAGTCTCATCAACGAAATAAGTGAAAGTAAACTCTGTTTGTACAATTACATGACAATGACATCATGAACAACTTGTCCAAGTTCTGGGTTTGTCAATTCCACAACTTCTTCTGTGAGAATATTGCTCTCTTCACTTTCTATGTCTACTACATTGAGTATTTCGTTGCCCTCCGATTCGTTATTTACTTGTCCCACTTCTTCATATTGCGCACATTGAGCATCGTTATTGCACTCGATCTTTTCCTCTGCTTGAAAACTCCTATCATCATAGACTTCAGGAGGATAGTCACTCGAGCAGACAGTTTCATGGATTGGTGGATAATCAATTGGTTGAGTAGTGTGTGGACACTTGGCATAATGTTGATATTGATTGTGGTAATAATCCATACTTTTGTAAAAATACGAGGATGGGGCCTTTGGTGGAATGTTCCTGTAAGGTATGTAGCGTCGTGATCGGTATGGCATTGGACTATCTCTGTAAGGTCCGTAAGAATAAGGGTAAGGGGAATTTCTATACGGAGTGGTCGAATTGTAATGGTAGCAAGGACTCTTCAACTCTAGATGTTGCGATGATGGAAAATGTGAAAAACTGCTGTACTCTTCGTTCGAGTGAATTGCGCTACATTCACCTTGGCAACCTATAAGACAAAGAATTAATTGGTAAAACGATTCATCACATTTTTTCTAGAATTATATTTCGAATTTTATGAGAAGCAGAAAAAGTTTTATTTTACTTTTGATGTTTGCTTTCAATTACATTTTTCATGTTATTTAGATCTGATTATAAATAATTTAGTTAGCTGATTTCATTTCACCTTCGAATTGGCGTTTACACAAAAATTTATTTTTCTTACTTTCTCGTGTACGCAGTATAGAGAAAGTATTGTAATCGTAAAAAATTCGAATTTGAAATCTTAACGAATTGACCAAATTGACCCTTTCTAGATTTCAAAAAAAAAAATCTTTGGAAAATGTCTGTCCCTCTGTCTGTCAAGGACAAAGTTTAAAAAAAAATGCTTTGAGATAGACGTGAGAATACTTTTACGCCACATTTATACGTTTCTATCAAACTTTGTGAAAAATCTGATCAGAGGAAGTCTATCCGACTGTTTGAATATAAACACAATAGTTACAAAAGGAAGAGGGCTATTTACATAGCATTCGGTACATGTAACATCCATAGTTTGGATAGTTATCAAATTTTGTTCCAAATCCAATGAAGAGATTGGTCTGTAGTTTCAGAAACATGTAAACACGATAATTCAAGAACGCAATGAATTAAATATATCAAATTTGGTATGGAATTTTGAGACTACCAGTGTAGTTTTGTCTCAAATCTTTATTTCAAGAAAAAGGCGTCTATCATTGAAATTCGACTTTCGGATATTATTAACCGCATGCCATGGATTAAGCGTAAAATAACTCGCCAAGGATTCCAAAATAGATTTTTAAAAATGCTAAATTCAAGCCGAAGGATAATATTTCCAATCTATTCCACTCTAGAGCCATGAAAGGCCATCTCTGGTTTAATTAGAGAGTAAGCAAAGACATTTTGAGGAAGTTTTATACATTAACCAAAGATGAATATTGTCGTGGAAGTGGGCGTGCAACAGAATGATAGAGTGATCTAGAGTATGTAATAGATACTGATATATTTGACAAACTTTCTGACATGAAATCTTTGTAAAATGAAGAGAAAATTTTAGAATATTTTTATGAATTTAATAGTTAATTCATTGTCTGTATATGGAGAAATTTAATATAAAATAATTTCATTTGCTGATTTTGAGGACTTTCAGATCAATTTAAATCTTCAGTTTCACCTAATCTAACATCTAGTTGACGATACAAATTCTTTTTCTTGAACGTAAAGTTTTAAATCTAATATTTACAATATTTAATTCCATCTTCTACATCAACTGATTACTTTATTATGACTTTATTTTCACTGTATTCTTCTTCAAATAAAGAAACGACATATCTCATGTAGAAATCCAACATCATTGCAATGTATTGAGTCAAATTTCAAAGACTCGATCAAAGTAACCAAATAACTTACAAGTAATATTCTGCAAATATCTGTTTCGGCGAGAAATGTCACGGAAATTGTTTTTTTTTTATTATTCTTATTGAGAGCACTTATTGTTTATTTTCAATCGTATCGAGATGGCAAAATAAAGTTGACGCTCTATATTACGAAACGTTAATTCCCCAAACTGCACGTTATGAATTTCTTTGTACATATATAATTCAGTAAGCATGATCGGGTGAGAACAGTTATGATATCAAATAATAAGTTAGAATCGAAGCATTCATAATACAGGGTGATTCCTAATGAATGGGACAAAGAGAAAACATGATTGTGAGCGTTGTAATTAATATATTTAGAAAATTCAAATTTACCTCAAAAAACATTTATTTAAGTTTCTGCAGGTGTTCAATATGAGCCCCTCCGGTGACAAAACAAATGTCTACACGGTAATCAAGCTCCTGCCACACTCGTGATAGCATATCCCCTGTGATGGAGTTTAACACTGCAGTTATCCACTGTTTCTTGCATAAGCAGCCGGTATCCTAGAACTGCTTCACCCACCTGCTTATGTTATGCCGATGCGGTTTTTCTTTACGAAATTTAGTGCAAAAATGTCTTTGCACAACAATTACTGTGGAGGTTTTGGCCTATTCAAAAACGCAGGACGCTTTCTCCTGCATGGACGACTTTTTGTTTAACAGCGTCTCTAGTGGCGAGTTCGTCATTCGATGATTTTTCCCTGTTGCCAAATAAAACTTGTATAATTGTAGTTGCAGAATTAATTTGTTTCGGCTGAATAAATCTATTACGGCAGTCATATTGCGCTATTCTTTTTGGCCCATTCATTATGAATCACCCGGTATTTATACATTTTCAGTATTATTTTTAACAGGTTGGCAAACAGAGCTAAAAAAAGTTTCTATTCGTAATTTTTCTTTGGTTTTTCAAAAAAAAATTTTTTACCGTCACCATATATATAATATCAAAATGTAGTATACCTGGTAAGCATGAACTCCATGTGGGACTGACTGGAGACTCATATGGATAATCAGAATACCGGTTCCAGGGACCGTAATCATACATTTCCGATTTGATAACTTTTGGATAATAGTTCTCTGTACACAAATCGGGCCTAGCTGTGCATTCATCTGGGCATCTACTTGAGCAAGGCACAGCTATGGATTCCACAGGTGGTATGTTCCAAGGTGGAGGTGGACAGCCAGGATAAGTATAACCTTGAGGAGCCATGGATGGAGTGTTACGTTCAGCATTGCAAAGCAATTCGGGTTGTGTTCCATGTTCTGGTTCAGAAAAGTATTGCGGATTGTTTGGAATATAACCGGGGCTGGATTTTTTCTTTTCGGAATTATTGTCATTCCATTCTTCTAAAATATAAGATAGATATATTTTGTTGATGATAAGAAATGATTCCTATTCAACTATGGCAAACAAAATGTTTTCTTTTATCCATGATGATGCTCTATAAAATTATTTCTAAAATTCAAATAGTGAAATAATAAATATTTGAAGCAAAAATGCTGTGTTTCTTAGATTATTTTTCATGCAATGCTCCAGTTTATTAAGGGAATTGCAGATTCTATACGGTAATTGGAATATTGCGAGTTTATGAACTAGAATCTAACGAAAATCTGCCATATGTCTTGACCCTGAACCTGAAGACGGGCATTAAATATGCCTACCTTCGTAGATCAAATTTCTTTTAGCATTTTTTTTTCTTGTAATGATAACGGTTTAGATGATATCCTCCTTTAGCTGACAGCGATTGAATTACAAGGTCCTTTTCAAAATAATCAACATGAACTTCAATTCATTTAATCATGAACTTTTAAATTAAAAGCCTCTAATTCTTTTATTGGTGTGGTGACTTTCTTTGTTCATATATCATTCATTATAAGCAATAAAAAGTGAGTAGTTTTATTTAACAACTATTATTAAAAGATATTCAAACTGAATAGGAAAGAAGTGTAACACTATGTTTTAGTCATAAATATATTTTCATCGAAAAAATAGTATTTATAAAAAATATTTTTAATGGTAACGAGCACTTCTTACCACATTTATCGTTTCCATGGTTGCATACATTGTCTGTTCCAACTGGCTGAAAGATTAAATAGCATATTAAACACTAATGTCAAAATCACTGGAGAAAAATCAATTTTTTTTTAAAATAAAGATGCCATTAGTACCTTTAACGATGTCTCACTGTCATTAGATATGTTGTTATCGCAACATTTGTCTGGATTTTTTTTCTTTTTGGCCATTTTTTGCATTCGTGCTATTCTTGGACTGTAGACGTAACCTTAAAAAGGAACCTCATACAGTTGTATATTTTGGAACATATATGTAAAGAGTGTCCAAAAATTAATGCAAGCTTTGAATTTTCCAACATTAATGCAGCAAAGTGTTGGTAACCCTGTTAAAAATCCTTTGACAGATGATACTTTAGTGTTAGTAAAAATAAAACGTTACACGATAGATCAACCTGATTTCAGTGGTGAACAATATTTCAAAAATAATGAAAGTTTGGCAACCACAGCTCTAAAATTTATGAATTGGCCCCCTGGATCGTATGATTTAACATGAGTGGTTTTCTTTTTATGGGGTTATTTGAAGTCAAAGATCTCTGCCAATAAACCCACAAGCCCGCGAACATTGAAGTAAATTCAACGTTGCATTAACGAAATTTAGCCACATGCATACAAAAGATTTATGGAAAATATAGATAAAACAGTGAGTAAATGGTAACAAAAACGTGCTGGCCATTTTCCCTATGATTTATTCAATACTTTACGTTTCACTAAAACGATAACAATTTAATAAAAAATAATAATGTTTTTTAATTTCAAATATTACTTTGATACGTTGATTTATCGTGTAATGCTCCATTTTTGCTAACTCTAAATTATCAGCTGTCAAATGATACTTTTTTAAGGGTTGCCAACACTTTACTATACGAATGGGATGAAAATTAATTTTGGGACACCCTTTATAATTATTCTTGGTTACTCTTTTTCACAACTGCGTACTAATAATGATGAGAAAAAGCGATACTTTTCCATTATACCGGCGCAAATCTCGCGAAGTAGACTTTTTGGCGACAACACACTGTCGCAATTTTGGCGCAGGCGATAAAATGGTTGCGACTTTAAAGTTTAGTTTAGCTATATTAACGTCTCGTTGTAAAGCAGCACGAGGGCTATTTTGGGACGGACCTCTTAATTTTGAACCACGATCAGATGACGAGGACGATACCTGAACTGGCACCCCTCTCTCCACACTACACCAGCGGGAGGACGTTTGACCTGACAGATTTAATGTGCAAGAGACCCCCTCACACGACGGTTCTTCTATGGAATTGAGTCTCGAGCCTGAAACCCTCCGGTTCCGAAGTCGGGACCTTACTACCAGGCTACCTCGACCCGAGACTTTCTTTAAAAATATAGAGGTAAAAGGTTACTGGCGGCGATTTTCCGTTTGGCGTCGGTTGCATCATTTTTGGCGACTTTTCGCCTGCGTCGGTATAAAGGAAAAGCTCCAAAAAGCTTATTTGTCTGGTTCAATTTTGCACTTTTTTTTTTATCTCAGTGATGCTTGTTTTTTGGCAATTAAAAACAAAACTTTTGAGAGCTTAAGTTTCGTAACAAAACATAATTCTTGCCTCAGAGCCTTATTTAGCAAAAAGTACGATAGTTGCAGCTACCTGGGTATCTTTGCTTGTGCAATTCCTCCAACATTTTGGCTTTCTTGTAATACTCCTTCTTGGTGGCCTCGTCCACGCTCCTCCAGCATTCTCCTAGAAGAGAGCTGATGTTCTTGTTGTTGTGTGTCGGATACTTCATGGCCAGGGACTTCCTGTGCTCCCTGGCGAACAACATGAATGCGTTTGGCGGTCTGGCGATTTTTTTCGACTTTGGGTTTAATATCAAATCCGTTAGCGATGGTTCTAGTTGGTCTGTCTGAATCATACTACGGTCCTCTCTACTGCATGCACAACGTCTTTTGTACTCTGTGAACATAAGAATTTGCATTCTTCAGAATGTTTAGTTGAAAAAAGAAATCCTAAAGCTCCATTTATTCGCTAAAATAACTCATCCCCACATTTTTTTTCCTACAATTCCAACAAAATCAGTTTTTTTTTATTGTTGCTTTTACGCTGTGATTGAATGTAAATTGTTCAGATTTTTAGATTTTTTTAGGTACTTTTCTCTGTTCAAATAAATAAATAAATAAAAATAAATTATTATTATTTTTTTTTAATTTTTCGGTTAAAAATTAGTAGTTTTAAAAAATGTTTCTTTCTTTAATTTTTCAGTATTTGCTGACCCTTTTGTGACAAATTGTTTTAATGAAATTAGATATCTGATTTTGATATTGAAATTAATTCCAGAAAAAATATTTATTTAAAAATAGATGCAATTTTTTCTATAAAATATATTGTTTTATTTTCAATAATTTTTTTAAAAAAATTTGTGAATTAATATTTTAAAAATCGATGTCTAATTATATTAAATTGATATTTCTGTGTTTATAAAAAAAGTAGAGTAGTTTGAATAAAATGTGTTTGACTTTTAGTATTTTTTAAAAAAGACAATCTTTCAATCTTTTTTTCTGAGGAAAACGGGTTTGGCATTTCAAGCAAAGGAATAACGAGAAAGTAATATCATAAAGTTTTCTAGTTTTCATAGTTAATAACCTCTATTTTAACATAGCCGAATTTTAAAAAACCCCAATTATCTATTTTAAAATACGTTTAGTCAATATATTTAGAAAATCCAACATAAATTTTATTTCTCAATTTCGAAGTAAGTGTTTCACTTCCACGTTTATTTCGTATTATATATTATAGTCTATAAATCTGTTATATTTGTTTTTTCTGTCTATTGTATCTGTTATAATCTATTTTGACTAACACAATTAAATTCATATCTTTGGCATTATCAAATAACAAATCGAAAATTTCAAAATAACATGTATTCTGCATTAATATTTAACGACTTAAAAAAATCAATATATCAAAAGTGGCGGGCATTTAAAGAAACTTCCAATTGCTGCTTTCCTGGAAACTAAACTTGAGCGGAAATTTTGAACTAAATCAGTCAATATTTTTGATTGTTGGACAATCTATTACATTACATTATATTACATCATTACATTCTATTACATTAAGTCCGAAGGCTGGGATAGTCTGGTTGGTAGGGTTTGGACTCTTGTCCGTTAGGCTGTGAGTTAGATCCCGCCAACCGAAGATTCCTCGTGTGTGGTGATGACTGACATACGTCTAAATATGACGTGACTGATACCAAACTGGTTCTCTGAATCAGGTATAAATAACGATCTGTGGACGAATGAATGAAAATGCATGAATGAAGTCCACCCCGTGAAATGGGTTGTGACGCGTGAGTGGCAAAGTCGTACTCTTGACCCTTAGACGGCGATACTGAAAAAAGCAAGAGACGCATCCTATCGGCTTAAATCGTTGCCTTCGTAACAGCGAACTCGTCCAATGGCAAATGCCATGCGAAACAACAACAAATCTTCATCCACGTACATACAATAACTCAAAAACACAGCGTTATAAGTAAATGAAATTTGATATATGCTGACTTCTTTCTAAAATTACATCTCTGTATTAAATTTTGGCTTCAAATAATTGACAAAAAAGTGTCCAAAATGTGTACTCGGTTTTTGATGCTATACAGCGAGAGACACATCTTTCATGTACAGAGGAATTAAACATAATGTATGAGTACTCCTGGCACTCATGGAGCTGCTGAAATCAAGGTCCAGAACTCATATGATGCAACGGGGAAGAGTTTAATGTTTCATCACGAAATATACGAGAAAGTTTCAGGGACAATTCCAGCTGGTTTCGTTTCATTTCAGAAGGGAAACACCATATAACAAAGGGTTTAAGCTTTTCATTAATACTTTTCCCGCCTTTTTTGTTGTTGTTCTTTCGGCAAGGAGCCGACAACATTCATTTTTAAAAAGCAATCGAAATAAGAAAGAGATGGACATTTAATCGTATTTTCCACTCTGTCTGGTTTCTTCTTTCACTCTGTGTTTTGGGATGAAAAATTAAACTTTTGTGCCTTGAAGTGCTCGTGCATGATCAGTATTGCAAGTCCGTCTGATCTAATTTTTAAAATTTGAACAAAGAATTTGGCGATATTTGGCGATTATCCAACAAATTTGATGGAAAGAAAATTTGAAAATTTGTAAACTGGCAGATATATATTATCGCTGTAGCTATTGTAAAGCCAATAATTTCAAAACATTTTGTTAAAGAAATTATTGAACCTAATAGAAAAAAAGGTATTTTTTAAGAAGATTTAACTTAAGCTCACGTAATGTATTTTATATAAAAGACAATTTACCTCCTTTAATGCTCATATTTCGTTTCCCACAACCAAATTCACACAATTTTTGAAAACAACGATCAATTCACCCAGCTGAAAAGGAAAGAAATATTTCTGAAATTATTTGTTGATTATTGAAGTATTGATTGAATTCTGTGAATCATGTAAATAAAATAAGAAAAAAAATATTTTATTTAAAAAAAATTGCAAAGTCGTTCAAATGAAGGGCAATAAAAAGGACAGTTGCATTAAAAAAGAATGAAAGTTTTTATTTGTTTATTTATTTAGATATTTTTATAAAACAAGGAAAAAAAACACATTGATTAGATATATTCTATTAGTCTTTAAAAATTAATCATTACCTTTCTATCAACTTTTTAAAAACTTTAACATATTTTGATGAATATATTATTCGAAATTCTTTGTATTGTTTCTGCTGTCAACACGTTTTTTATAACTAGGTAAATTAAAAAGGGATGATTAAATTTCCACTGGATACGACTTATTCACTTTAAAATCCATTGTTTCTTTAAAGTTTTATTTGGAAAAAAAATTAGAAAATACCAACGAAACTAATTATGTAAACAATGTTAACTGATTTATCAATGCAGCCTATATGCTTTGTAAATGTGTGTGTATTTTTGTATGTGTGCGTACGTTCATGTTTTCAAAGGGGACTAAAACAATATTTCTGTATGATATAACTAAAATGGCAAATACGACATTCAAGATTGCAATCTGATATTAAATATTATGTACAAGTAAGGTGAAGTAAGACTTCAAGTATCCAGATTAAATGGGACTATTCCCGATTCTGCCAATCAAATATCCGCGCAATTGTATAATTGGCGAAAAGAGGTTAATTCTCGAGAAAAAAGAAAATACTTAATGATATTATAATTCAATGATGGCAAAAATAATGTTAACGTTTTGTAAATTCGTAATACTGCTTGAGTATTTTATCAAAATCAAGTATGTCGAAGTCTTAAAATAGATATTTAATCTCGAAAATTTCTTTTCTTTCTTTTCTGAAAGCCATTCAGATAATTTCTCTACCCCGTTGTAAATTTTAAATACGTTCACATTCTTAAACTGCCTCTTTTATGCTGGGCGAGAGAATTTTTTTATATTTTGCAGAATGTTTTATTTGAATACACCAACAAAAAATTCAATTATTTTTGCTTTCTCATGTTCGAAAGAATACAGAAAGTATTGAAGTATTCAAAAGACTTGAACTCGGGAGTTTGATGAACCTTCACATCTTAGATGTCTTTAAATTCCAAAAAGACATTTCAGATTATATTTGTCAGTGAGCATGTTAGCTCGAAAACGCTTTGAGCTAGACGGTTGAAATTTGATATATGATTTTTGGGATACATTTGTAAAATTTTTATTACATTCTTAACGAAATTCATTCAGATAAGTTTTGTCTGTCGGATTATACGAACATAAATTAATGCGACATCTACAGAAAGAAGAAAAATAGATGTTTAAAATTAACAGACAGATTTAAAGTGCAGATATCTATGAAAGTTGAAATAAGGTTCATCAAAAGGTTGACTATCTATTGGTCTGCATTGTCATAAGCATGTAAAACAAACACGGTTACTCCAAAACGCGATGATTTAAATATATCAAATTTGGCATGCGATTTTTTAATTACAATTGTAATTATGTGTTAAATTTTGGTTTCAATCGGCTGACAAAAAAGTATATAAAGTACAAATTCGATTTTTGGTTGTTATTTTTTTATGAAACTTATGCCAGGGATTAATCGCCAAAAGATTCGCCAAGAATTCCACGATATCCATAAAAAAGCTAAATTCATGCCAAAGATCAATATTTGTAATTATTTAAAATCAATGCCATGCAAGACATTTTCGACTATACCCGAGGTCCAAAATTTTATGCGGGGAAAGGGGGTGAGAGGGGTAACACCTTAATTTGATGACACGCGAGAAAATTTTGAGGTCACTACTTCCTTTGTTTTAAAGGAAGGGGAGTATAAGTTTAAGGCTTCAGGCATGCTTTAAAACACATGACTTCACAGTATTGTTTATTTTGCAAAACAATATCATCATACGATTGTTACACATTTTTATAAACATGCCTCAGACTAAAGAAACTTTAATGTTTGTAAACAAATATTATTGTTCTATGAAATGATTACTGTTAGTATTCAAGGTCATTTCCTTCATTGTTTTACATTTTTGTTTCATTTTATAAAACTGCAGTTGGAAAAATCTTTAATTTTATTTAAAGTATATTTTAATATTCGATCCACTGATCAAATAATTTTCCAATATTTTTATATGCAAATCAAATGCCTTATATAATTAAACACGACATATGATGTTTTTAATTATAAAAATAATAAATTAAATAGTACTAAATATCATACTTTCCAAAGACACCTGCCTTGCCTTACAATCATTACAATCATGAATATGTTTAAGTAAAATAAAGTTTGCATTTAAATAAGTATTTATGAATTTTCTTTACAACACAAGGAAAAGATATAGAATATATGGTAAAATAGGAAGTATTCGTTATTATGTTTCATTTCAAAAATGTTTGTCATATAAATAGAATCCATATAAATTACGTGCAACAGTTGAAATTTCATAAATATATAAGATTGAAAAAAATTGTAAGAAAGAAATCGAAACTTAGATGTATTTAGATTTTTTTTTTTTTTTTTTTTTTTTTGCTTTCTATTGTACAAAGTATTGTTAAGAGAAAGTATAACAATCGTTAAAAAAAATCAAAACTCGAAATTCAGATCCTCCCAAGTTCAGAAAACGAATTTTTGGAATTATGTCTGTCACTCTGTGTATCACTGAATACGATAATTCAAAACTGTTTTCAGTTAGATAAATGAAATTTGTTATAAAATTTTCACATAAAATTTATAGATTTCCCTAAAATTGTGAACAAACCGATTTTCGGAAAACAAGTCATCCGAGAATAATAATACTACAAAATGTAAAGAATTGCATGGGTAAAATTTGGTATATATATTTATTTCTAAAGTGTAGGTCTGTATAAACGCTTGGCCTAATCCTTCAAAAGCCTGATAGTCTTTTGGTCTGAACTTTCTTGTGAAACTAAATTAGATAGCTCAAAAACATGGGAACTTCGATCAAAATTTTTAGTACACTGTTTAAGAACTTCTAAATGGTTGATCCTTTCCAAATTTTGTACAAAGTTTGTCAAAGAGTTGATCTTCTATTGGCTTTTAATTTCTTATGCATGTAAACGCAATAATTCAAAATTGCAATGATTTAAATAAATGAAATTTAGTGTGGTACAAAAATTAAAATTATTTGTTAAATATTGATTTCAACAATAAAGTTAAAAGACTACTGATAAGCATATTCCATTTTCTTTACAATGAGGTGGCTCTCATTTTTGAAATTCTGAAAATAAAATTCATGCATTTACGATCTTTTCTGAAAATTCACAATTTTATGTGAAGGAATAATACGTTTATTATAATGAGTATTATTAAAATATTGTTGAAATAATTACTCCCCTCGGATTTCCTTAGAAATTTTATTAAAAAATAGTTACTTATAATTGAGAACAGCTGTTGATCTAGGTTTGCTGTAGAAAAGAAAATGTATTTCTTTTTTATTTAATTGTACTAAATTCTATCAGTGCTGTTTAAAAAATACTTAATACAAAAAAAGAAGCATCACATAAGAATTCTATAAATTCTACTCGACGAAATGACTTTGAAGAAAAAAATTCAATATTTTCTGTTTTAGTGAAATCCAATAATAATAATAAACTGTAATTCATTTAGATAAACTTTAAAACCGAAGTTTTCAAGGCTAAGAAAAAATCTAGATTCATCGAAAGATTCCTTTTACCAATTTTCTGTTACATATATGTATTTATTATTTTAAATTTTATATAAATCTTCAGGACCTCCTTATTTAAAAATTAAAATGAATAAGGTCAAAAAATGGCCTGAATTTAGATACTTCTCTATTATTCTCAGTTTATATGAAGCAGTTAAGTTGCTCAGCATAGAAACATGTATTGAAACGGCTATATGCATTTTAAAATTTTGTTTTTTACTAAGCTATTTTTGGTTTTGCAATTTATTTTTGCCAATACATTTTAATTTAAGGTTATTTTATTAAATGAATTCATTTCGATTATCCAAACACTAATTATGACTCACATTTAGGAAGAAGTTCAATTGATACTGATGCGAAAAACTAAAAGAAATTTTAAACTTTTTTTCAGTTGTCTATTAAGAAATCACATCAACAATAACATCACAAAAAAGATAAGAAGAGAGATATAGTATAATGCAGTAATGTTTCAAATTTCTTGTGTCTAAAATGTAAGACAACGATCAAATTTAGTAATAAAAGTCATCAGATGGTCGGAAACTTAAATAAGAGATGAAAGCTATTGTTTACCTTAAATCATTATAAATGATGAAGTTTAACTCGAAATTCCAAATAAACAGAGTAAAATATAACAACATAGCAATCAATTTGTTAGATCATAAGGATATTGCCACTCATAATATACAAACTACGCTGTAAAATAAATATAAATGGCCTCATACTACTTCAGAAAAATGTAAATACGAGAGTAGACTACATTTCCTTTTTTTTTTTAATCCAGAATTCTTTCTGAATAAATTTATCTCGAATTATATTAGCGTAATTATATATAATTGAATTTTGAATTGTTTTAAGTTGTGCAATGGCATCACATTATTTTTTTCTGAGGGATATCTAGTGCATCTCTGAATTAAATTGGAGAGGGCACATTTGATATTTATCAAATGAGATGTTCTATTAGCTTAAAATATTATACGCCATCTCCATTGTTCAAAAATAAGAATATCGAAAAATATCGATAAGATATCGTAATGACGTTGTTGGTCGCTTTATATTAATACAGAAACAATTTTCTGAAGGAGTTATATCGAGTTTATACTCGGCTAGCTATAAAAGGGCAAGTAGGCAGCGCATGCGCCGAAAAGTTGAAAAATGCTTTTCGGACGATGGCAAGTAATTGTCCCGATGGGACAATTATAAACCACTGTATTGCAATTTTTTTTCTTACGACGCATGGGTTTGTAGAATTTGACGGGTTTTGTTTTCGGAAAAAAAAACTTATTTTCAATCTTAATCTAAGATTAAAACCGGCATTTAATTTACCTTTCTTCTTTTCGACATTTTTCATCATGTTTTTTTTTGTTTTTGTTTGTGTGTGTGTAAATATCCATCATTTTCATGCGATGGGCAATGGGGGGAAAATTAAGAACGCCAAAATGGCAATTTATAGCCAAGGATGGAGAGCATGTATCTTTCTTAAGAAGCTGTGGCAAACATAAATCAGTCCCTTTCTACGCATGCGTTACGTTACCTACTTGCCATCTTATTATTGGCCGAGTGTAAACCCGGCATTACAGTTTCTATCACTTAGAAACTGTGTCTCTACTTCCTCCAAAAATCTCCAAAGAAAATGCTCACATGCTGATAAGATATAGAAAAACTAAGACCAGTATCCTCGCCGAAATCTATGTTTTATACAAATTTTTAATGAAATTTCAATCTTTTCTTTAATTTAAAGAATTCTTTTAAAGCGTGAATGGTAAATCCGGCATTTCGACGCAAACATACGCAGTAGATATCTGGCAACCCTGATTGACTACGAAATAAAGAATGGTATAAAATAGCAGCAGAAACCAAAATACGTCATTCTAATAATCTGAAATCGGATTAATTCTTTAATATGATTAGAATTCCATAATTTTGAATTCCTAATTTATTGCCTTTGTGGTGGTTTCTTAATAAGCCAGTAACAACCACTAAACATTGGTGATTACTTTTGTCTAGCGGATATGTTACGCTTCTTCAAATCTTAAGGTCCCGAGTTCGATACTTGGGGGAATTCAATCTCCGAATTGGCGCGACACCGCAATACAATCCGCACTATTGGTGTCCTCGGACAATGAACACTCTCTTCGCTCGCAATAACATTTGTTGCTATAAAAAATCATTCGTCTGTCCACAGACTCACTAGTGGGGGAGTATTGTGGTGGTATCTTAATAAGCCAGTAATAGTCATTAAACATAGGTGATTACTTTTGTCTCGCGGATATGTTACACGGCTTCAAATCGTAAGGTCTCGAGTTCGATCCTTGACGGCATTCAATCTCCCCATTGGCACGATACCACAATACCACCTCCAAACATTCTTTGTTTAGACATTGAACCTTTGTTCTTTTGGCATATAAATTTATTAATACAATAGAAATGGATTTAAAAAACATTCGGCTTTCCTATTTTCTATTCATTTAAAAAAAAGAATTGAATATCTTGATTATCTACAATTTTTAATTTATTTAACACTTTAGAATTGGCAACATTAACATTCTTATTTATTGAAACAGTTTTATCGAACTATCAAATATGGCGATATATTGAATTTTAAATATGTTTTAATGTATGTTCTTAAATATCAGCTTGTAGTGGAAGCTTTATAAGCCAGATAACATACTCAAGACTGAGTGATCACTTCTAGTCTTGTGGTCATGTCATCTGGCTACCATCCGTAAGGTGCCGGGTTCCATCATACCTATCGCCAATAGCAACAAGCTAATAATTTATAAATGCACGTAGTGTACGATAATTAGATGTTTGTAAAGTTCTAGCCATTCATTCATTAAAAATAAGTGGACTTAAACATCTTTTTTTTTTCTTATCACTTCGACCATTTATATAGAATGTAAATAAGAAAAAATAATTTACTTTTACTTCGTTTAAATTAGAAATTAAATCAAAATTTTTAATATTCATCATTCAAATGTGTTAGAAACATATTCAAGTGAGAATTGATTGTTTATAGCAGCTTTTGAAGATCAAACTTGAGTTATCTTTAAAGTAATTAGTAAAAACAATGAATCTGTTAAATGCAAGTCAAACCACTGAACCCATTTTGCTAGATTTTAATTGAAATGAAATTAATGATATCTAGATGTATCATCAAGGAGTTTTTGCTCTTAATTATCATCCTGCTTAGAGAGAGCCTTTGACTTCAAAAATTGAACCGATTTCAACCATTTTTTTCATGAAGTAAATTTTAATCTTAGCTAACTAGTCAGGATGCTCTCATATGATCATGTAATCATGAGTTAATTATCATTTTTTCTGTTTTAAGATGTATTTCATCGAAATTCAACGATATGCCATGTTTTTATAAGTAATATAGTTGCCGAAAGCTGATAGTATTAATAAAAATGTCACTCATCTTTGATGAATGATATTTCACAATGACAAATTAAAACTACACTAGCACAGTAATGATATAGCTTTCTATGTCATTCTAATCAATTCACTATATTTCAAAATGGCAACATTAATGGATGAAGTTAGTCCAATCATTGAAGTTGAATCTTCAAAGTTTCATTCTGCAATTTTTTTCGAAATACACAGAAAAGAGTTAAACTTCTACTGATGACGTATCTAGACTTCAAGAAAATTCATATTTATTAAAAATTTCGAAATCAGTATAATGGTTATGGCTGGGGAGCTCTGATAATTCCAAAAGAACAACTTCCACAAAAAAGAGTTAAATTTCTACTGATGACGTATCTAGACATCAAGAGAATTCATATGAAATAAAAACTTTCGAAATCAGTATAATGGTTATGGCTGGGGAGCTCTGACAAGGGTGTTTTTTTCCATTAATAGAAACTGTAAAGTACAGTTTTGGTTGTGTTTCTTTCTAGTCTTCTATTAAAAATCGAGGGCAGAGGGAAGCAAGTTATCGTTAATGATATATTTGGATGTTATAAGTTTTCATATAAAACAAAAAAAATGATTGAAGTTGCACAGCTCGTTCATTTTTTTATTAGTTTACATGTATATTTACATATATTCGTTTTATATATTACTTGTACAAAGATGACCAAGTTTTTTATATACATATGATGAGCATTTTTTCTATGAGCGTAAATTTAAAAATTTTTACAGAAATAAGAATATTTAGTATTATTGGGAAGAAATTTAATGTTTTAAAGAAGATGCATTTTTATCTCTTAATTTTATTAGTTTGTATGGTACTTTTCCTTCACACCGGCGCTGCCAAAAAATCGTCAATAATGATGCAACCAACGCCAAACGGAATATCGCCGCCGGTAACCTTTTGCCAATACATTTTAAAAGAAAGTTGCGCCATTTTGTCACCTAAGCCAAAATTGCAGCTGTGTGCTGCCGCCAAAAAGTCTGTTTGGCGAGATTTGCGTCGACATAATGGAAAAGTACCGTTTGTGTGTATGTGTGTGTGTATTCTGATTACTTAAATGGAATCACACAAGATCTGTCTGTCTATAAATGCTTAAAACAAACAAGTGGAAATAGTTTTCCGGACACTTTCTCGCATTATGCCCGTGGTCTAATACAGACAGTCTAATCGAAGCATGAATGCCGATTTTTACCATCCAAACATCAGAGATTTGGGCTTTAGGGTATAATAAAGAAAAATCTGAAATGTATTTGATAACCTTTCTTTCTTTCTTTTTCCGACCGATTCAAACGTAACTTGACACAAAAAACAATTTCAATCGCAACATCAAAATTTATTTAAGTCATTACTTTCTTTTAATTACCGTGTTTACTTGTAAACGAAAGTGTATATGAGCAGACAGTCATTTTTTCACAGATTTATTTAAAACTAGCAGCCTTTGGCGACCAGCTTGTTCGCCATAGAAATGCATTCTAAAATTTTCAATTAAATCACTTATTCTTTAGCTTTGAAGTAATTCCGGGCATTGATTGGCCTGAAATTAATATTTTCTTGAAGACGATGGGCGGAAAGTTCTAAAAGAACACGTTTTCTTAATAATATTCTTTAATTTTATAAATGAGTCAGTTTTCATTATCGGTTATGCTTCCAAAATATTAAACATGTTTTTTCGGTGATGTTGTCAAAATATTAAATATGTTTTTTTAAAGGAAGGGAAAAAATTATTGAATTAATGATACAGATATTGCAAACGATTATAGAAATATGCCTGTTGCCACTCCTCATAAGTTTTGTATTTCCTGTTTTTATTTTATAGTTTGATTGCATCTCATTCCAACTTGGAATCTGGCAATACGGTTAAGTTTTAAGTAGAATATGTTTTGGTTTTAAGTATGATACGAATTCTATACGGTACGTTATTTTCATCATATTTTTTGATGTATTGATCATTAGATCAATATTCAAACTGCTTCATCTGTAAATAATCATCAGTTTCTACCATCACTCTGTAAATATCTTCATGAAAAATCCCTGTCTTGTGTTTTAGAAAAATAAACTGATTCAAAACGAAACTGAAGCTTTTTTGAGTCAACACATATGGCGTCCGTGACAGGACGGGATTTGTATTCTGAATTAAGAAGTGCACAGGTAGGACTGATCTGAATTATTAAGAATTATTTAAGAAGCATTTTAAGTAACCTTTTTAAATTGATATTTAAATATGGATGCTTTAAAAATAAAACGAAAATCGTTAAGAATTTCATTTACGGCTACGGCGAATAAGTTGAAGCAGAATTTAGCGACGGAAGTTGACGCCAAGGATGGCGACAAGCTTGCCGCATTGAAAACTCAATTAGAAGATAAATTTTTACGTTTAGATGAGATTCAGAATGAAATTTCGTCATTACTTTTAGAAAATACTGAGACTGTTGCTGAATACGAAACTGATTTTGTAACAGCAGAGGATTATAGAGATAATTTTCTAGAACTTAAAACAAAGATAGAAATCCTGTTAAATAATGATTCTAAATCTTATTCAAAGGGTTCACCTGATAATTTAAAACTTCCGAAACTACGTTTGAAGGAATATGAGCTCATCCCAAGGTCGTGGGTTGCTTTTTGGGGTCAGTTTTCTATGATTCACGAAGACGACAGCATAAGGGAAGAAGACAAGTTTCAATATCTGTTATCATCATTAAAACCAAAAACCAAAGCTCGCAATATTGTTGAAAGTTACCCACCATCCAAAGATAATAATTACTTAAAAGTTATTGATCATTTAAGATCTCGATTTGGTAGAAAAGATTTATTAATAGAAGTTTATATGCGAGATCTTTTGGCATTGGTGAATAACAAATCAAATATCAAGTTAACTGATTTATATGATAAACTTGGTTCATATTTAAGATCTTTAGAAACATTAGGTTTGACAACATCCAATTATGCAGCGATGCTGTACCCTGTCGTGGAATCATGTCTCCCTGAAGAGATCCTGAAGGCTTGGGATAGATATAGACTCAACAGCGAAGTTAACGAAGAAGAGTCTTTTGTCTCAAAGGAGAAAGTTTTAGAAAATCTGATGTCTTTCTTACGCCATGAGGTTGAAAGCGAAGAGCATCGTGTTTTAGTTGAATCTTCCTTTGGAAATTGCTTTAAACGAAGGGATTCTTATAGATTAAATCAGAAAGAAGAACCTACGGCAGCTAGTCTAATTTCCAATACTACCTCGGGAAGAAATTGTGTTTTTTGTGACAGTTATCATACAAGTCAGGACTGTCAAAAAATATTAAATATGAGTCATGAGGACAGAAAATCTCAAGTAAGGCGCAAAAGATGTTGCCTAGTCTGTCTTAAGCCCGGTCATATGGCAAAAAACTGCCATAGCAGTGTAAAAGGCATAATATGTAAAAGAAGACACTACGCTTTGCTTTGTCCCGATTTACAGAAAGAGGATTCAAAGAATAAAGCACCAGAAGAGAAAATTTCGACAAAGGTCCTATTAACAAATCTTCCCTCAGAATATGAAATATACCTTAAGACAATTAAAATCAGACTTCGGCACAAGGATAAAGAAATTTGTGTCAGAGCCTTAATGGATGATGGATCTCATCGTTCGTATATTGAGAAGAGTTTAATTGCAGAACTGAATCTTTCTCCTTCAGGAAAAGAAGTGTTATCTCAAGGACTGTTTGGTGGTGGCATTTCTCCTGCAACAGAGCATGGTAGATTTACAGTAACCTTTGAAAGTTTTGATCGCAAATACTCAACTTCATTATCTCTCCTTGATCAACCAAAAATTTGCACAACATTTCCCAGGATTCGAGACCAAAATTTATTGAATGAACTTGCTTCCCGAGGTATTAAGCTGACAGATGTCGGAAGAGATACGCCACCTATAAGAGTTCTTCTTGGAGCTGATGTATTAGGTAGCATTTTGACCGGAAGGATTGAGGTGTTAACATCTGGATTGTCAGCCATTGAGACTCTATTTGGATGGACAATTTTAGGACTAGGAAAGAAAAGGCAAGTGGTTAATATGGTCACTTTAACTATGCAGAATATCGAGTTACCGAAGATTTGGGACTTAGAAGTTTTGGATATCAAAGATCCAATTGAAAGGAAAAATAAAACTCTTCTCGAAGAAGATACTCTGACCCATTTCCGGGAAACCCTGAAGATCTGTGGAGATGGAAGGTACGAAGTGGCTTTACCTTGGTTGTCTGGTCATCCACCTGTTTACGATAAACACGATGTTGCAGAATCTAGGTTACGTTCAGTAACAAAACGCTTACTTAAAGAAGGTATCTACGAGATATACGATGACATCTTAAAACAATGGCAAAAGGAAGGCATTATAGAAAATATTCCAGATAATGAAATTTCGAAGCCAGGTCATTATCTGCCGCACAGGCCCGTCCTCAAATTTTCGAATTCAACAACAAAAGTACGGCCCATTTTTGATGCCTCTTTCAAAAGACCAGGATATGCTTCCTTAAATGAATGTTTAAGTGTTGGTCCTAGTCTGTCGGAACAGATTTCCCCACTTCTGTTAAGGTTTCGGACCGGTATCATTGGAGTGATTGCAGATATTAAGCAAGCCTTCCTACAGTTGAGTGTCAGACCAGAGGATCGTGATTTTTTGAGATTTTTGTGGTGGAATACGAAAGACCAATCAAAATTAGAATTTTTTAGACATTGTCGAGTAGTCTTCGGAGTGACTTCAAGCCCATTTCTCTTGAATGCCAGTATACGTCATCATCTTAATTCAGAAGAATTTCAAACTGAATTTCTGCAACCGACTGTCGAAAAACTTAAAAAAGGATTTTATGTAGACAATCTAACAACCAGCGTTGAAAGTGAAGAAGAACTAGAAGAGTTCAAGAACCAAACAATGAAGATAATGAATGCTGCTTCATTTGAATTAAGATGTTGGGCTCACAGTGGCATCCAAAATAAAGAAAGTCAAAGTGTACTTGGCCTTAAGTGGGATACAAAGAACGATGAGCTTTACTGTGTTAATCCCAAAATTGATAATGAGCCTAATAAAACTGTTACCAAGAGAAAATTAGTCTCTATTGTTAACAGTATTTATGATCCATTGGGTTTCACATCACCTGCAACACTACTGCCAAAATTGCTACTGCAAGAAGCTTGGTGCAATAAGTTGGATTGGGATAACGAGCTGCCAGCTGACATGCAATTACGTTATCAACGATGGGCGAAACATCTAGATCTTGTAGAAAAATGTAGAATTCCTCGTAAGATATTGCACGGAACGATTGAGAAGGCCACCTTACACATATTTACAGATGCTTCATCTCGTGGATATGCTTGTTGCGCATTTCTACGGTGTGAAGAAGATGAAGAAGTGAAAATCTCATTCGTTTTTAGCAAAGGCTAGAGTAGCTCCTGTGCAAAGACCAACAATTCCGCGCCTAGAGCTGTTAGGAGCTGTCATTGGAGCTAGAATTGCTTCTATTATATTAGAAAATTTGAATTTGTCTTTGAAGACATATTTTTGGACTGATTCCATGACAGTTTTAGGATGGATAACTAATACAGAGCCCTGGAATACATTTGTTGGCAACAGGGTTAAAGAAATACGTGAACTGACGAATATAGAAGATTGGAGATTCGTTCCTGGACATATCAATCCAGCAGATCTACCTTCTTGCTCCTGTGACTGGTCTGCACTTTTACGGAGTCAATGGTGGGAGGGACCAAAATGGCTTTACGAACATCCAGAATGTTGGCCGCATGCTGAGATAATTCTTCCTGAAGAGGCAATGCTTGAACGATGCAAGTCTGTGGCTGTAAACTTAAGTATTGAAACCAAAGAATCATTTGGAAATAGATTTTTATATTTTTCCAGTTATCCAAGGATTATCCGCTTAATAGCTTGGGTATTAAGATTTTGTCATAACATCAGTGTGAATTCTCCAAAATTGACAAAAGAGCTATCATATGAAGAAATTCAAAAGTCCGAGGAAGCTCTCATACGAATAATACAATCAGAAAGGTCAGTGGAAATAAAGGAGAAGTACTCACAGACAATACAATTTTACGAAGAAAATAAGATTTTGAAAGTACAGTCAAGGCTTATCTTAGGACAAGACCCGGAAGAATTTGTGCGACCTACAGTTTTACCAGATCATCCAATTGTCAGAAGAATGATAGATTATGCTCATAAGACACTTCAACATGCTGGTGTGCAAACTACCCTTTCTCATCTACGTGAACGATTTTGGATACCACGGGGCCGGAGGATTGTTAGAGAAGTCCTTCGTAAGTGTGTGACATGTAAGAGATATGCATCAAAGCCTGTACTACCAGTCGGCCCAACTCCGCTTCCTGTTGATAGAATTAATCGTGTTTCTGCATTTGAAGTAACCGGAGCTGATCTAGCAAATCCTATCAGTTTGAAAGGGGGTCATAAAGCGTGGATAGTACTTTTCACATGTGCTGTCTATCGTGCTATTCACTTAGAGTTAGTTACATCTATCTCAACTGAAGCTTTTATGCAAGCTTTGAGGCGATTTTTTGCTAGAAGAGGGCGTAGTTCTATTATGTATACAGATAATGGGACTAACTTCGTGGGAACTTCAAGAGCTCTCAACAATCTCAATTGGCAAGAAATAATAGCTAAATGTGCCATTCAAAAGATTAAATGGCATTTCAGTCCTTCAACGACTCCATGGTATGGAGGTTGGTGGGAAAGAATGATTCGCACCATTAAACAACTTTTGAGAAAAGTCTTAGGCCGTACTTGCGTAACTTACGAAGAGATGATGACATTGTTATGCGAGTGTGAAAGTATAGTCAATGGACGTCCACTCACATATATTTATGATGATCCCAATGAACTGAGGGTTATCAAACCTTCAGACTTCATACAAGATATAAAAGGTAATGAAACTATGGATCTAGACCTCGTAAACGCTAAGCATCTACGTAAACGCATTCGTTACCTCCAAAGTCTACGTTATCAATTACGAAAACGATTCCAAAAGGAGTATTTAGCAGAACTTATTCGGAATTCACAGTTGTCTTCTAAACGACAGAACCTGTCCCCTGGGGATATTGTTCTCATTGGCTCAGACAATACGAAACGTCTAAACTGGCCTTTGGGACGTGTCATCGAACTATTTCAAGGCAAGGACAACGTCGAACGAGTAGTGAAGGTACGTGTAGCCAATGGAGAAATTATCCGTCCAATTCAGCGAATTTTCCCATTGGAAGTAAGTTCCCCTGATATGCCCAAAGATATACCTGAAACAATCGAGGATGCTTCTAATACCATTGATGATCCTGTCAAGTGTGCCCTGCTTCAAACGAGCAAACTTGTAGATCCGAGGCACTTCCTAAAGAACAATTGCAGACTGTAAAGAAAACGAAGTTCGGACGACGAATTGTTCCAGTGAAACGCTTGAACTTGTGAATAAAACTAATAACTTTAATCTTATTACTAGTTAAGATTTTTTTAAATATTGTAATTTTATGTATTGTATATTCTTATTTTATTGTATTACTAGCCGCCTTTGGCGACCAGCTGGTTCGCCATGAGTAATGCGTTCTAAGATTTTCAATTAAATCACATATTCATTAGCCAAAATTTAAGAAATAGTTAAAGTTAAAAGATTCAGTTATTAGTAGTTAAAGAGTCGGTAACTTTATTCGAAAAAACTTTTTGAGTTTAATGCTCTAACAATTTATCGATTATGCTTCCAAAATATTAAAAATGTTTCTTTCGGTGATGTTGCCAAAATGTTAAATATGTTTTTTAAAGAAAGCGAAAAAGGGGAAAAATTATTGAATTAGTGATACAGATATTACAAACGATTATAGAAATATGCCATTAAGTCGGGATTTCAATGCATATCCTTTCTAAATTCAACCAGGTTTACTGTAAATAAAGATAATTTATGGAATTAATGATATATCTATTGCAAACGATCATAGAATCCATTGCCTTGCATTTATTTTTTTAGAAGATATCTCATTTTATATTTATGTTACTTTATCCAGTCACATGCTGAAAGTTGTATTTCTTTAGATTTGATTTGCGATGATAGTTTTTTTTTATTTGAACTTCCGGCATTGTTTTATTTTATTTTATCCAGTCACGTGCTCAAAAAAAAAAGGTTAAAATATTTCTTTAAAAATTCGTTAAAAATAGAAGCTTGAGTTATACATTAAAACACTGATATCACATGTTCATCTCTTTTTAATTAAAAGCTAAATATTCTTCATTTTTAAAGCATTTATAGACTCGTGCTACATACTATGCAGTTATTTACTTCATTTAGACTTTTTTATAAATGTATTTCTATTACTAAACAAAGCTGATTTATTTAATTAATAATATTGTAAAAGTCACAAAAAATTCTTTGCATTTTCTTTTTTTTTAAAAGAAAAAACATATTTCATATTTATTTCATTTCATGCAGACATGTGCTGAAAATTGCATTTTTAAATGTTTAATTTGCAATAATTATTTATTTTTTTAATTTGAGTTTTTATCTATCTGATGGCAACCTATTGATAAAAGATCATTTTTCCCCTTCCACTCGTAACGTGCTCCTGCAGATTAAATTTTATTGTTTTGTCCGAAATATATTGTTGAAAAATATAGTTGAAATGCTTCTTTAAAAATTCATTACAAATAGAAGCTTAAGTTAAATGTTAAAACACTGATACTAGTAGAAAGCTAATTTTTTTATCTTTAAATTGATGTTAAAATCATGTTTATCCGATAATATTTTCGGAAGTTATAGCGGAAAAACGTCGAAATTTCGCTTAAATTTTAATTAATTCAAATTCTAATTAAAAATTCGAAAAAAGGGCTCCGAGGTGCACATTCCCGACCTCCAAGGTATACATGTACCAAATTTGGTAGCTGTAGGTCCAACGGTCTGGCCTGTAGAGCGCCAACACACACACACACACACACATTGAGCTTTATTATAAGTATGGATGTATATTTCTTATTTCATTTTGTATTGCTTTAGGCTCATTTGCTCGCAATACAACAGGTGGGAGGATGTTGCCACTCCTCATAAGTTTTGTATTTCCTGTTTTTATTTTATAGTTTGATTGCATCTCATTCCAATTTGGAATCTGGCAATACGGTTAAGTTTTAAGTAGAATATGTTTTGGTTTTAAGTAAGATACGAATTCTATACGGTACGTTATTTTCATCATATTTTTTGATGTACGGATCATTAGATCAATATTCAAACTGCTTCATCTGTAAATAATCCTCAGTTTCTACCATCACTCTGTAAATATCTTCATGAAAAATCCCTGTCTTGTGTTTTAGAAAAATAAACTGATTCAAAACGAAACTGAAGCTTTTTTGAGTCAACACAATGCCATTAAATCGGGATTTCAATGCATATCCTGTCTAAATTCAATCAGGTTTACCATAAATAAAGAAGATTTATTGAATAAATGATTTAGATATTGCAAACGATCATAAAAACCTTTGCTTTGCATTTATTTTTGTAGAAAATATCACATTTTATATTATCCAGGCACGTGATGCTGGATTATATATAGATATATAGACAATATCGATGATTCCTTTTGCTGTCAAGCATAAAATAAAATGAATTGTTTAAGAAATGCCTTTAATTTAAAATACTTAAGTATTTTTGCATTATTATTTTTTTTGAGTGTTTTTAAAGATATTTATTCCTTTTATAATTATCTTTTATATGTTCTTTTATTTTTACACACTATTTTACAATTTCTTCATATGCATTCCCATATATGAAAGCGATATTAAATTTAAAAAATAATGAATCTTCATACTGTACATTCAACTTCCTATTCTTTTTTTAAACGAAATGGTAATAAAATTTAATAAAATAAACAGCAAGTGGATTTTTTTATTGATCATCACTTTGATGATGTTATCACTAATCATGAGGACTAACTTGGAGTTTCAAATGTTTTGCATTCAATAAATGGTATAAATTATATATACGTTTTTTCCAGTTTTAGTTAAAATCACACTTAAATCCACAACACAGTTGTTTTAAGTTAACTTTTGATAGATGAATCTACTAAATTAAAAACTATCTTTCATGATATTACAAACCTGTAATTTTGCTTCCTAGCACGAATAGTGCCATTGTAAGAAATACAAGGCAACGATACGATGTGATACAACAACCCTGTCTGTGCTGATCGGATGCCGAGGAGAATGTTAATGGAAAATACAAAAGGAACTGAAATGCGTCTGATTAACCGAGACGGTTCTCGACCCACTTCCCGGGAGCCATAAAAGGCTGGCAGTCTCAAGTTGCGGTGGTGTTGAAACATAGTTGGAGTTGTAGACAAGTAACGAATCTTAGAGAATAGTGAAGCAACGACGGACCGCCATCGTTGTGTGGAGCTACCCGAGTGCTGAACAACTGCGTGCCGATTCCTATTGTTTACTGAGTCAACAGCGTTGTATTGTGTGCGGAGTAGAGCCAATAGCTAAAGCGAGAAGACAGTGAAAATTTCAGTCGTTTGGAGAGACAGCAGAGTGAGGCTCAAAGATTCCCCTCTCCTGGTGGATTGTGCTGTCGATGATTACAACCTGTAAGCTACAGTGCTGCGTTTAGTTTCGTTAAGTTATATTAACTTCCCGTTGTAAAGCAACACTAGGGCTATTTTGGGAACGGACCTCGTCATTTTGTTTCACGGTCAGATGGCGAGGATGACACCTAAGCTGGAAGTTTCTTAGTGTCTCAGATTGACAATTTAAGAAAAAAAAAAGGCTAAGCCACCGAAAGGATGTGTGGCTTGGTGGCTAGGGCCACAGAGCGGATTATAGCTTTTTTCAGGTCCTGAGTTCGAGTCCCGATATTGTGTTGTTTATTTTTTTAATTTTTAATTTAAATAGCATTTTTAATAGTAATTCTTTAGGTACTTTCACTCATTTCAACACTTAAAATTCAAAAATAAAATATTGCCTCAACACATTTATAGCTATTTTAATTTTAAAGTGTCAAATTCTGGACACGCGCGGAAGTCATTAACTTTCTTAGCATTGGGTTTTTGCCCAGAAACCAATTAGTTTGTGTCTCGGATTGACAATTTAAGAACAAAAAAAGGCTAAGCCACCGGGAGGATGTGTGGCGTGATGTCTAATACCAACGAGGGGATTGCAGCTTTTTTCAGGTCCTGAGTACCAGTCACGATATTGTATAGTTTATTTTTTTATCAAAATAATTTATAATTTATTTTTATCCGAGACACAAAGAGACTGGGAATCTGGGAAAACTTTAGGTACTTTCAGTCATTTCAACACTTAAAATTCAAAAATAAAATGTTTCCTTAACAAATGTATAGCTAATTTAATTTTAAAGTGTCGAATTCCGGAATTGTGGAAGTCATTAACTTTCTTAGCATTGGGTTTTTGTCAAGATTCCCAGTCTCTTTGTGTCTCGTATTGACTATTTAAGAACAAAAAAAGGCTGAACCACCGAGAGGAAGTGTGGCCTGATGGCTAGTGCCACCGAACGGATTGTAGCTTTTTTAGGGTCCTGAGTTCGAGTCTCAATATTGTATAATTTATATATTTTTTAATTTTTATTTTAAATAGCATTTTTAATAGTAATTCTTTAGGTACTTTCAGTCATTTCAACACTTAAAATACAAAAATAAAATATTTCCTTAACACATTTATAGCTATTTTAATTTTAAAGTGTCAAATTCCGGACATGCGCGGAAGTCATTAACTTTCTTAGCATTGTTTTTTTGCCCAGATTCCCA
>JAPMOQ010023706.1:3026068-3051571 GCA_026543055.1 Argiope trifasciata
GCTCTGGAGAAATCCTGGAGGTTGATTGGGGTATCATCTTTGGAATGATCGATGAGGCACTTTAAAATTGTCGGTTTTTATTGAAAAATGAACTTCAAATATTCATAAATCAGTATAGACTCGTTTGACATACTATGTAATTATTTACTTCATTTAGACCCTTTTTATAGATGCATTTCTATTATTAAAATTTTACAAATTAGCTGTTGGACCTTGAATTGAATATTATATATTAAACCATGTTTATATTAAATATAGCTGGGTTTTTTTTACCAATAATATTGTAAAAGGTACAATAACTTTTCTTTACATTTTCGTTTTTAGAAAATATTTCATATTTACAGTAAAAGCTCCTTCTTCACTCTTTCTTCATTCGCGGATTAAAAAAATGCGACCCAATTCCTATATTAGCGGCTTAAAATTTCTTTATTCGCGGATCTAATAAGTACATACATAATAATAAAAGGATTCCAATAGGTATCCAACCCAATGTAAATGCCTTTGTAAATGCCGTCAAATGGACTAATAAAGAAAAAGAAAATAGATCTGATTATAACTTTGTCTAAAGTATGTTGTTAAATGCAAACTGCAAAAATAGCCGAAATTGGGAATGGAATGGGATGGGATGGGATGGGTTCGAACACATAGAATCAAGTGTCATTCAGGAATTGCTTGGCTCGCAAGATAAAGATCTAACTGAAACCGAATTGAAGGAAAAGTTAAATTCACAGCCCATTGAAGAAGAGGCTTCAACTAGCACCGACATTTAATTTGAAAAATCTTAGTGAAGGTTTAAGAATGGCAAATGAGCTTTGCGATTTTTTTATGAGCATTGATCCGTTTATGGAACGACGTCTTATTATTAAGAGGCAAATCGTTAGGGCGACTACTGCGTATCAGTGTGAATTGAAGGAGCTTTTGAAAACTGCAAAGCAAGAGAAAAAGACAAAATTCTTCAAACCATTGCCTAAGCCTAAAGATAATTAATCAAAATGTTCAAAAACTTCAATTAAATTGATTTTTTTATATATTTGTTTTCTTTATTTTGCCACCAAGGAAAGTATCCCTTATAACCCTGTATAAATTACGATTCCGTATTCACGGTTTCTGCATTCGCGGCATATTTATGGAACATATACCCCTCGAATAAAGAGCTTTTACTGTATTTAATTTCGTGCAGACACTTGCTGAAATTTACCTTTTTATATGTTTAATTTCCTATAATTATTTTTTAATTTCAGTTTTTCTCTATCTGATGGCAACATATTGATAAAACAATTTTTTCTCTTTCACTCATAACGTGCTCGTGCAGATTAAATGTTATTTTTTTGAGCGATTGAATAGCAGGCGTTGTAATACAAGGGTTTAAATTCGTCGCCAAATTATTAATAGCCAAATCAGTAAAGATATTCGATGTAGGCGCTAATCTAATTTGATTTTTTTTTGACTTTAAAAATCGCGAATTCGGCATTATCGTTATAGCTTTCACACTGTACATTATTTTCGTATTCTTCACCAGAAAGTAAATTATGTATTTCATTATCCATTTTTTCATTTCATTAAAGGCAGTTAAAAGATTGCAAATATATTCCACATCTTCAATTAAATAATCAACTTTTAAATTACTTACTTCAACAGAAAAACGAGTAATATTGCCGCGAATAGTTTTCCTTTTCCTCTTGAGTTGCGCCATTTTGTTTGCAGTTTCATCCGGCGTCGCCATTGCAGTAATCCAAAGAATAGATGTAAAAAATTTAGTAAAAAGGATTAACTTGCCGATATTTCGTAAAAAACAGAAAGTTCACGGCGCGGTAAAAGTAAAGTTTAAGGTACGGACCCTCGCCAAACTGAGCCAAATTCTACAAAATTTGCCAATTGTCCTCCATCTTGGATTGTTCCAAAATGGCGCTATTACACCCATGTGATTCAAAAAAAATTTCAATTAATAAAATTAAGGAAGAAAAAATTAGTCTTTAAAGCAGATAATGGTCTTAAAAAGGGTAGAAATTAATACAATTTAAGGCAAAAATGAGACAAAATTTTCATGAAATTCAACGAATTACATAGCCCAATAGGATTAAAGTAAGATTAAAGGTTGCCATAGGATAGCCACTGGTCAAGCAGGGGTTACCATATTTGACGATATATCACCATAAAAAAAATTCAAATTTGTCGCCGTACTTTAAACGTTACTTAGCCCACGGTCCTAATTTCGGCACAATATATTAAAGTACGACGGCGATGTTAGTAAATAGATTTATTCCACAGTAAAAAAAGACGTTACGAGTATGAAGTAAATTTGGAATAACAAAATAAAATAACGATGCCATTCATTCTAAAAGAAACTATATTAAATTATTTGATGGTTTGCTTGCTGCAGCAATACCTTTCAAAAAGTTGACAATTTCAAATACATAGGCAGTTTATTAATGACAATAATTTACTCGGAACAGAAATTGTTAACAGAATAAAAAATGCTAATAAATGTTTCTTTGGATTGACAAAACGGGATTGGAAAATTTGCACTCAATAAATCTTTCCCTGCCCACAGTTAGTAGGTTTGCTGGGATTTCATTACCTTTGGCAGGGAAACTTGGCGCGCATCTACAAGAGCGTCTGAGCATATATATTTGATCTTGCGTTTACTAGATCTTATCTAACATACACTTATCTTATTCATATATCTTGTAATAAATGATAACTAATTAATTGAAAAGTAAGACTGTTTTTATCATAAAAATAAATAGCAGAATTAAATTCATTTTTGAAAAAGTAAGCTATAGGGAAAATTATTTATTAATATTTGAATATTCTCATACTTCTGAATAAATTTTCTTGAAAATCCCTATTACTTATATTCATAAAAGAGGAAAAGATGCATGTGTATATATATTATAATAATTCAGTAAGCAATATCTTTATCAAGAAACTAGCCGACTTTGGTTACCAGCAGTTCCCCAAGATAAAAGATCTCTAAAGATTTCCGTTATATATTTTATATAACTTGGTCGCTTAAAACTTTTTCTGAAAAATATTTAGCTTTCAAAATATTTCATAATTATATAATTCAATTATATGTCGGCCTTAAACAATTCTTTTCATTGTATGATTTATCTCTTACTAATAAAATTTGCACATTAATTACAGTGAAAATCTTAAACTGCAATTAATATTTTTTTTAATTCACTAAGACCAAATACATTTTTTTAAAAAGCGAAAATTGATTACAGAGTCGCTCAGCATTGAAGTTGTATATGCAGTGCAAAACAATTTTCGTAATTTATATAATACTAGCCGCCTTTGGCGACCAGCTGGTTCGCCATGAGTAATGCGTTCTAAAATTCTCAATTAAATCACATATTCATTAGCCTTGAAGTAACTAAGGGCATTGATTGGCCTGAAATTAATATTTTCTTTAAGATGATGGGCTGAAAGTTCTAAAAGAACGCGTTTTCCTAATAATTCTCTTTAATTTTATAAATCAGTCAGTTTTAACTATCGGTTATGCTTCCAAAATATTAAAAATGTTTTTTTCGGTGATGTTGCCGAAATATTAAAAATGTTTTTTTAAAGAAAGCGAAAAAGAAAAAAAATATTGAATTAATGATACAGATATTGCAAACGATCATAGAATCTTTTGCCTTGCATTTATTTTTTTAGAAAATATCACTTTTTATATTTATGTTATTTTATCCAGTCCCGTGCTGAAAGCTATATTTCTTTAGATTTGATTTGCGATGATAGTTTTTTTTTAATTCAAACTTCCGGCATTCTTTTATTTTATCCAGTCACGTACTAAAAAAAACATGGTAAAAATATTTCTTTAAAAATTCATTAAAAATAGAAGTTTGAGTTATAAATTAAAAACAATGATACCATTAGAAAGGTAATTTTTCAATCTTTAAATTGATGTAAAAATTATGTTTGTGTGATAATATTTTCGGAAGTTATAGCGGGAAAACGTCAAAATTTCACTTAAATTTTAATTAATTCAAATTCTAATTAAAAATTTGAAAAAAGGGCTCCGAGGTGCACATTCCCAACCTCCAAGGTATACATGTACGCAATCTGGTAGCTGTAGGTCCAACGGTCTGGCCTGTAGAGCGCCAACACACACGCACACACACACATTGAGCTTTATTATAAGTATAGATTACAAAGAATTATTGAACAAAATTTTCTCTAATTCATCGTAAAATTAAATTTATAGTTTTCATTTGTATCGTTTAAATGTTTTGAAAGTAAACATTTTATTTAACTTCATTCAATAAATGTTTTTAAAAAAATTATGAAGTTGAAATTTTACACAGTCTTTTTGTAATAAGGAGTTAATATTCTGCAAAATATTCCTGAAATCTCAACTTTTAACTCAAGTTCAATAAATAAACTTTCTATCTTCTGCTATCAAATCTGTCAATTTTTTACATTGAATATTAGAAAAATCAATATTTTCATAATCATAGGTCAATCACTGCAACGCAAACTTGGTAAAGATTGGTGTATATTCTTTGAAACGTTCTATGAAGTGGTCTAAAATCGCCAGTTTTCATTGACGAGCGATATTCAAATTTCATAAATTATTCACCTTTAGTGAATGATTTAATTGATTGGAGTTCGAAGATTTTAATGTAATCTATAGCGCTCCGAAAAATAATTCGATGCAAAAATATGTTCCGAATAAGAGACTTGCTTATTGCTCCAAAAAATTAATAAGTACGAATTTTGTTGAATTTTCCGGAAAAATGAATAAATATTTTTACTATTCTTAAGTATTTTTACCTGTAAAAATTCAAGAAAATAATGAAATAAAACGACAAAAAGATTTACTACTAGAATGGTACCCGAGAATGAGATCGGAGTTCAGAAGTTTAAAATATTGGTGTCTCAAAACCTTTTGACTCTAAGGGTAATTGTTGTAAAACGGTTACAAAGGGTAATGTAAAGGACCTATGTAAAAATTTAAAACTCTTAATTCATTGGAGCATTTATTGATTCAAGTCACATGAAATAAGCTTAGTTCATTTACAATATTTTGTAAATAGATGCCTGATAACCCCCGATTAAAATTAAGTTATTCTCGCAAATAAGAGTGATTTATCCTATAGATGTATTAAACCATATTTGCCTTAAATTTAAATGTTTGATTTAATTAATATAGATTTTATAAAAGGTCATAGAAATCTTTTGCTCCATTTACTTTTTAGAAAATATATTTCAAATTTTTTTCGATTCATACAGATACTTGCTGAAATTTACAGTTTTATATCATTAATTAACAATAAATTGGTTTTGATTTTCAAGCTCATATCAACATATAAAATTTGAACTCAAGTTTGATATTTTATGAACTGTAGAATTTCCTTTTTTATTCGTTTGTTGTCTTCCCAGCGATTTGGGCGCCCAGGGTTCGAGTCCCGGTTCGGGCATGGCTGTTCTATGTTCTATCTGTGAGATGCGTGAATGAGACCCCTGTAAAAAGGGGTTGTGCAAGCGAATGTGTGTATCATTTCATTTTCATTTTGAAGTCAGACTTCTGCCCTATGGGCGCCCAAATCGGGCTCCCTCAGAAGCTACTGCATCCCCTTTCCGTGGAAGCGCGGACACGACATTATCATCATCATCATCATCATCATTCGTTTGTTCTTCAAGATATAAAAGCACACAGACTTAACTTTTCTGTCGTTTGACCTCTTTTTTTTAACTAATTATTGTACTTTTGCTTTAATCTTCTCCAATTTCAATTAATGATAATGTTTACAGCTGCTCTCTGAGATCTACGATAGAGAATAAGGGAATACGAAATTCAGGATATAATTTTAATTCCAATTTAATCCCTTTTTGAAGAAATCCCCTTCCCTCCCACACAAATAAAATTTATTGATTAGCTGAGTCTACCAATAAGTCTCTGAGATAGTTAAAACGTTCAGTTCCTCGAGTTTCTCTTCCCTTATTTATAAAGACGATACTGCAACTACCGAACAATGAAAATGAATAATGCTATGCGTGATTATCAATTTTTTTTAAATGATTGGATGATATACTAGTTGCAATTCCGAATCAAACGCTTTATTCCAGCATTTATCGGCGATCTTTCGAAATGTAAAACTAAGTATATCTGCAAACTTTCTAGTATATGAAATCTGAAATTTTGCACTTATGGATGAAAATAAGAGAAAAATTATACTCATTCTTATTTGAAATTATAATGTTTGCATAAAAATTTAATTTTCACGATATTTTTACTACTACCTGCCTTATTTAATGAAATTTTGTAAATCGAAATTTGTTTAGATGCAATATTTAAAAAATTTAAAAAAAAAAATTGTTTCCGAGTGCAACTCTTTATTGCTTTTTAGAAGGAAAAAAACTTCAGAAAACATGCTGAGAACTTAATTTGATCTTAATGCCTAATATTTAAATATTTACTATTGTCAATTCAATTTTGATTACGATAAAGGTCCAATCTATATGAATCTATACTTTTAGCAAGAAATTCAGGGCGAAAACAGAAAGAACGAATAAAATATAACGATTTATTACTATATTGTATTTCTAGCTTTCTTTCGGGTATACATTTAAGACAAATTAAAAATTAGAAATAAATCATCAGCAGCGCTTTTAAGAAAGTATGCTGTCATTTGCTACTAAATTACCTGCCAGTTAAATTTTAGATCATAATGCTGAATCTGAGAAACAATCGTTTTAATTTAGTACGTTTAGATGTTGCACTTACATATCGATTTCTGGTTATTGGATTTTGTATAGTTCAGCCTGATGGTAAATAAGCTAGAAAATGAGGCAATATAATTCAGATTTGGAAGAATTTCAGTAATTATCATTTTCTTATTGAAAATATGTTTTTCCCCTTGAAAATTAACTGGCAGTTATCTTTTGAATTATTAATTTAATTCCTATCTTACTCCAGACAAAGCGCTTCAAAAAAGTAACTTATTTGAACAATTTTAACGTAAAAAATACATCAGCTGATTTCAAGTAACAGCTTGGGGAAGATATATAATTACAAGCATACATACATACTGAAAGGACTAAACATGATTGATTTCCATTTAAATTTGAATTTTAAGCACTTTCTATGTTTGTTTTCATAAAGTTAAACTGTAAGAAATAAAGATTAAATCCACACAAAACTAAAAATTATACTTTACTTTATTTGATTGTATTTGTATTATGCTCATCAAAATTATAAATGCCTGCTATGTGAGAACATTATAAACGAGTTCCTTTCTGATAAATTTTTAAATCGAATTTCTCATATTGTATTGATTACTTTAAACGCTCATCTGAAACACAATAAGGGTAGGCAGCATTTTTCTCACGGAAGCTCCGTTTCGTTTTCAAGGACACGGTGTATTATCGTTCTGAACTGTGATTGATTTTCATTTGGCGTACATTGTAAAATCGCCAAATCTTGCATGCAAAGATAACGGTTAAAATGCGTCAACCCTGAGCAAAAAGATTATTTTAATGACATGGAAGGCGGGTATTTATTGAGAGCATAATGAACGCAACCTGAAAAAACAACCAAGTCAAACTTAATCAATCTAAAATTACACTAAGAATTTATAGGACTTATCATGCCTGTTCTGCTATATGCAAGTAACTCTTCATTCGGACATTCCGAGTTCAATGAACATGTTCTAGAGTTTGGTTTGATTTGAGGTTATATGGCACAAAAACCAATATAAAGATTATACTGCAATAAAAAACTTTCTTTCTAATTCAAAATTTAATACTAATAAAAAACGGTTTCTAGAAAAGTATTTCCATTGGTAAAAAGTTGAAAAATTACAAAATGTCAAAACGAAATTGAAAAAGTGAGTTCAGATTAAGAAATAAAAACCTATAGATTTTCAAAGGACAAAAAGGTTCTTACGCGGATCTTTGCCAAGCAGCAAGGGCAAAATCACTGCCGTGGTTTTGAAGTAAAATAAGCGGTGGGCATTAAAATATGGACATTAAGTAAAGATAGGATAAACTTTCATTCCTCAATCACAATGTGGGCACATCGGCAATTGATCATTTAATAATAGATGTCTATGTGTGGATATAGTGTGACCGATTCTCAGACGAGTAAAACCACGTCATGTTTTCGATAATATAAAAAACGCCAATTTTTTTTATGATAGGCTTGTAGGTATGAAGGCTGTTTACAGTTTCCGAATCCCACTGAGTACATCAGCTTATGTAAAGAATACTTTTTTAAATTTTTGCTCAAATCTCATGCATGTAGGGGCGTTTCTAAAAAATAAGTTCTGGATTTGGCCCTTTTATCAGCCTGCTCATTAACACATATTCCCACATGAGATGGTATCCAGCAGAATAAAACAGTGAAGCCACGAGAGAATCTTACAAGCTAAGTTTAAAATATTTGGATGAGTATGATTCTGGGTCTGGGAATTTGAAGAACGTAAAACACTTAAAGAATCAATGTAAATAATATAGCTTCCAATAGATCTTTTAAAAATTTCTAATAAAGCATGTAAAACTGCAGTGGTTTCAGCAGTAAATATGGAACATATAATGAAAGAAGTTGATGATATGAAATTTTATCCAGTAAAACCACACCACGTGAGGCATGGGTAAATGTCTAAGAATCGTCTGTGTAAACAGGAATGAAATACTGATAATGAGAACTATGTTTAAGGAATAATTTTTGATAAACAATATCTGATGTGTCCAATGCGCTGAAATTTTCAAAAAGCTTAAGAAAGTAAAACGTTTAGATCCCGCATGGAGGAAAACAGTTAAGGTATCAGAACACATTGAAAAAATCGATTTTGGCTATTTTTTGGACGTTTAAGGTATCCGAATACGTTCAAAGGAAACATTTTGAAAAATGGAAATTTTTAGACACTAATTATGGTTTTTAGATATTATGTCAATAATAAGCACTATCAAAACAGAAACAATTATTTGAAAATATAATATATTTTGAGAAAATGTGTATTAAACTTTATCGAAATTGAACCAAAACGGTTAATACTACACAAAAATGTGATGCAGCAATCCTATTTTTCTTTGCACTTAAGTTATAGAATATAAGGAGGAATGAAATGAACCAACATCTAAGAAACGTTTTGAGATGCAGAGAAGTGATGTGATGTGTAAAAATATACTCATATATGCATTTTTTCCATCAATTCTCAACCTATTTTTTCAAAAAACACGCATAAATGAAAAAGTATTTCAACAACATTAAAACTTTTGGTTCATTTCAATGCCCATGTTATTTAAAACACACGCTGAAATTTTTATGTCGATACCTTGTTTACTTTTGGCAATATGTGAACGGTGGGGAATGTTAATGAAAATAAAAATCTTGAGAAAATTCAAATGAAAAAATTTTAGCAGAAAAAATATCTTACCCTGTATGATAGGTCAGATTTTTCCTTTTCTTAGTAAAGATAAACTGTTTTGGGAAGAGAAATGTCTGAATTACAAGAAATAAGATTTTTAAATAATTCGCCAATGAGGTCAGTGGTCAATAATCAGTATTTTTAACGTATCCGGATACCTTAAATAACCGGAAGTACCGATTTAAAGGGCCAAAAACAAGTTAAAAAATTGCAGGAACGAAATTTAATTATAAATACGATAAATATTTTGCACAGAAAAAACAAACAAAATGGCACTAAGAATTTAGATTTTTTTTGAGGTGGGGGATTTGTACCTAAAGATGTCGCTGTTGAGCACTGGGAACCTCCGTCTTTAATTCATTTTAATGAAGGTTTTATAGGATTACTAAATATCCTTCCGGTTGCTGGAGTTTTACCTCAGTGCAAATTCAGTGAGAGCATTTGCTGAGCACGACAGAGACAGAACAGCATTCATTGCCAAATAAAAAAGTGTCTGAAAATAAAATATTTTTTTTAATCGTTTAAAACAGAGGTGTCCAAACTTTTCGTGACACGGGCCGGATCGAAATTAGATCCATGTTATACGGGCCACATGTATATACAAATTGAAAAATATCATTATGAGTAAAGTAGCATTAAATACTATTAATTAATACTATTTTATTGTAACTTGAAAATACAAAATACTAAACAAAATATAATTATATAATTATTTTATATAAATTGAAATATTTTCATGCAACTTCAAATGCGAATGATGAAACCGTTTTTTTTTTGTTGTTGTTGAAGAATGTCTTTATAGTTGGGATCAAAATTTGTTACACCAATCATAAGCAATGACTGCAAATGATCATCAGATAAATTTGCTCTATATTTTGATTTGAGATACTTCATTCGAGAAAAAGTTTGTTCGCACACGTAAGTAGTCCCAAACATTGAAATGAATTTACGAGCAAATTTCTTCAAATTTGGAAACTCTTTCGCATCCAAATATTTATAAAAATCTATTAAGTTTCCTTTCTTGTATTTGTCCTTGATTTGTTCCTTTGCTTGAAGATCAATAATTTCTATTTGAAGCTGGCTTGAAATTTCAGCAACGTTGCAATCAAATGGATTTTGGAACAGCCGAATTTCTTTTGAATTCATGCCCAAATCAGAAAATCGCTTTTGAAATTTTTCTTTTAAATTGGCGATGACCTTTATTGCAAATGCAATTGGAAATTGTTCTTCAGTTTTTTTTATTAAATTCGTCGCAGCACGGAAAATGCGTAAAATTACATTCAGTCACTTGACTTTCGAATAATTGTAGTTTTTTTCGAAATGCTTTAATTTGCGAGTATAAATCGCAAATTAAATTGTTTTTCCCTTGGAACTTTAAGTTTAAGGTATTTACGTGTGTCACAACATCTGCAAAAAAAGCCAACTTCCAGAGCCCTGCAGCATCCGATAAAAGTGATTCAGGATGTTTTTTCTCTACAAGAAGTAATCGAAGAAGTGATCGAATAAAATTTACTACAGAAACAACTGGCTTCAAAACGCAGCTTATATCGACATGTTTTATACATAATGCTTGTTGGTGGATAATATAGTGCAGAAAAATTGGTTACCGAAATATATTTTTTTATTTAGTCTTATAACTTAACAGAGCGGTAGACATTTGTGTTTGGTCAAGTACAACTCCGCTTTGTTGGGCCACGTAGTTTTCCGATATACCTTTATGAAAATGAAACGGTTTGGGCGAAAACATCATTATGTTTTAAAACCCTCCGCGGGCCGGATAAAATCACTTGGCGGGCCGGGTTTGGCCCGCGGGCCGTAGTTTGGACACCTCTGGTTTAAAAGATAAGAAGGTATAACCTATAAGAGTGGTGAATTTTAAGTATGTACTCCCATAATTTACTATTAAAACGAGTTACTGTATTCCTTAAATGTATTTTATCCCAAACTGATTTATACTCAATTGTTGCTCATTTCAAATCAAACAACTGAAAATATAATTATATTACTATGAAATTTGATGGGCTCGGTTTTCTTATATTTTTCTAGAGAATGAACTAAAAGAATTTAGATCGATTGAATAGTTTTTAATTTACAGCTTATTGTTTGAATAATGTCATAAATTTATAGAAATTTTCGAGATAAATTCTCGTCTGGCCGTTAGTCGAAGATCGACAGACCCATCTTCGACTGCTTTTATTTATTATTAGAGCCATATGATTGTACTTCATTCCCTAGAGAAAACTATTTAGTTCATTTTGACAAATTTTGTTAGGACGAGTATATCAGTTTTTGGTGCAACCAATGTGAAGTTTTATAAGAATTTGCTTAAATTTATGCTATTAAATACCCATTTTTGTTTAATATTTATTACAAATATTAACAAGCCACTACTACTTTTGAATATTTTTAAACGCACAAATATGGTTAAAGCATGTCTACACCATGCGTTTCTAAAAAAAGTGCCCCGAATGTGTTCGAATACCTTAAATGGCTGTAGGGATTATTCTAGATGGTTCATATTTAGTTCTGATAAAATAGTGGTTCTGGGGGAAATATAGGTTCAAAATTCTATCTAGCTTCTTGCAAACGAAGCAGAAAAGATCGAAGTTTAAAACCGCAATATGTATGGCTAGGATGAGATAGAGTTCTAAAATAATGTAGAGTAAGCATTTGTCTTCTAAGGTGCAAATTTCATTCATAACACTCAACATAAAAACTTTTAACTGGAGAGATGAAGACAGCTCCAGAACATATTCCAACAGCTGCATGGTGGGCAGGATCAATTCTTTCCTTTGAGTATGCTTTTTCCTGGATGAGTCATAAGATAGCGCACCCATAATCTATTTTCAAATGGATAGTTGCTCTATAAATCCTCAGCAATGAAGTTATGTCAGCTCCGCAAGATGTATTAGAAAAGAACTTTCAAGAGGCTTAAAGGCCACTCACATTTGTTATCGTAAAGAGTCAGGATTGAAACGTCAGCTTTTTATCAGAAGTGATTCTTTAGAAATTAATCTCATTGAGAAAAGGTTTTTTTTTTTTCTTTTCTTTTTTTTTTTTTTTTTACTATATAATTTCAGGTTCTGTTCCGATAAAAACGCACTACCGCTGTTTTTGCCAATGAGAAAGTGAAACTATCTAAACCTGACATGTTCGGGAGAAAGATCCTTAGAATTATGTTTGATCCAGTAATAGAGACAGAAAATTCGTGAATTAGATTCAGTTTTGATTTACACAAACTCTATAGGCAAACAAAGACAACTCTGGTTATCCGGGGCAATAGGGCTCAAATGACTCGGCCACATCTGGAGAATCCCTGAAAACGGTGCCTTAAAAAATAAATTTAAAATTTCTATTTGAATCCGAACCAGAAAAAGAACTTCTATTAGATAGATGGCTGGATGATGCAAAAAGAGACCTGAGGATAGCAAACAGGATGTCGCTGACAGGGGTTAGAAAGCTCTGGAAAGTGAGCGTGTTTGAGGTAGTCAGGTCTTTAAGGGGCTGTTGTGTTTATAAAGAAGAAATTTGCGAAAACGTTATTGACAAGCAAGTGATTCTATAATAAAAGAATGAGAAGAAACATAGCAAAACGAGAATCAGCAAAATATAAAAAATGATAAAGCAAAGGAGCAAAACGATCACCTTAAAAATAATAAGAAAAAAAATCCCCTTAAAAATATCGCAGATATTGTTAAAAAAGATTAAACATACTAAGTTAGGCTACAAAATAGGAAAAAAAAATAAGAAAGATGACGACAATAGATAAAAAAGATTAAAGAAATTAGAAGCTATATAATTTATAATCAATATCTAAAATCCTGAGATAATTGAATATTCCTTTATTAGAGGATGCAGATCCCTAATTTATTATTTAGGAAGTGAAATGGACTATTAGCTTACTCAATAAAGGAATCAGTGTTAAACAATTGGATACTTTCTTCGGACAGGAAAGTTGCTGAAGTGATCTTATTACTCAAGAAAAATAAAGATCCAAGTAACTACTCGTCTTCTTCCTGTTTGGAGAATATTCTGAGGAAGTAGAGGTTTACAGACTTCCTCGAAATTAATTAATATATTGAACAAAAACAAAATGAATAAAAAAGACATGGGAATCACTTGCTGGGAAAATACTTGAATCTGTAGCAAACTTTGAATCCAAAACAAAAGAGGATAAACTAATAAAGTGCATAATCACCATGGTTACCGAGAATGCATTCATTAGCAAGACGCAAGAGTATTCTTATGAAGTATTTAACAAAAAATTAGATGAATGGATAAACAGTATTTTTTAGAAGATCATACAGTATTGTTTGCCAAATAATGAGTTTGAAACTTTATTCAGGAAATTCAAGATTTATTTTGGGTAGGAACTTCGGATAATTGTCATGAATTAAATAAATTTAAAGAAAATACGAAATATAAAATAAAAGCACTTACAGATGACGCAATTACAATGATGAAATCGACTGCATCTTATCATTTCATTCAAAAGAGCGTATCAGTTTTATAGAAAATGGAAAAGGGCCAATAATTTGAAATTTAGATTAAATAAATTTCATTATATTATGTACCACAGGAGTATTTCTCTTTTATCAGGAATAAAGTTATATGATACAAAAATGGGTTACTTAAAAGACTTAAATATTTGGGATTTTTTAAATATGAATTTGTCTTTTATGCCTTGTCTCAATTATCTGCAATGAAAATCGGGAAAATCATCGAAAAAAAGCGACTTTTCGTCACGAGACAAGTAAAATAAACAAACTTCAAGTCTAATTACTTAATTGCTAAATGTTACTAAATCCTGTAGAGAAGTTTTAACGAAGGCAATTCAACTTTTAACTCGCTAACCCTTCCTTCAAATCGATTTGGACAGAGAGAAATTTAATTCAATAGCAGATGATGACATCAAGTTTTGTTCGGGAAAAAAATTCAAATATAAATTTTGATTATGAAAAAGATATTATTCTTTGAAATGGTCATACGATTTCATGTAAATATTTTAACACTGCCATGGAAACAGAATGCCGTATTAATATTGATGGCTCAAAGATGAAAGATAGGAGTTTGGACTTGGTATTTCAATGATACTAAAATATCATGATATATTTAGCTTATTGCTGGGTAACTGTCTTGAAGGTTGAAGTTGAACCAATATCTTTAGCAATTAATTTTACTATAACAAAAAAAATTAGCAAAGGTATATTTTATACTGATTTTAATTCTATGTTAATGTTACAAGAGTTGAAAGAGTAATTACATTGCATATGACTGATAAAATTGTAGATTCGGATTCAGGTATAAACGTGGTTTGAAAAAAAGCGCATAATGGTTATGGAAATGAAAGAACCGATTGCCCAGCCATAAATGCGTTCGAGAATAATAGAAAATACTATATAAAATCTAAAGTAACGTTAAGAGCAGAATTGTATAAAAAAGATTATGGATCTACAGCATATCCGTTTGAAAAATTTGAATAAAAGGTGCTAAAAAAATTCTTTTCTGAAGTTAAATTAATTCGCATTTTTTAAGATGAATTTATGTTAATCATGATATTTTTAGAACTCACCAACATAGGTTCTTTAGAAAGGAGCTGCTTTATCATAGTGGAATTTCAGAAGCTAAAGACCATATATTAACAAAAGATGGCTCTAAACGGGATAATTTGTTCTTCCGACAGTCAATAACAAAATCTGAAAAATCTTATTTGGCATTCTATTGCAAAAAAATCATGTATCTATATTGTTGTACAAATTTTATCAACTGAAATTAAATGACTTTGTTGCATTATTTTGTTTTGTTTGACCCCTTTGAATAATGTATAACAATTACAATTATATAATGAAAATTACAATACTATAACTGTTGTATGTTTAGTTTGTTATTGTTTCTAGTGTTATGTTTGACTTAGTCTTTCTAGAAAAGCGTGTGTTTTATATTGACATGCATTAGCTACTCGAGTAGCTACTCGAAAAATCTGACGTGCTATCCTCGAAGGCATTGGAATTTTTGTGGGGTGCTTCCTTTGTGAGGTTGCGTTGTAGCCGCGTCATTTAATGTCCCATTTAACATTTGACTTAGTCGAGATAACTTTGGCTTTTTTTTCTCCTGACTGTATAAATACATTTAATTACAAAAACATCCGTTAGCATTAATTAAGAATGTGCGTATTTATTAAAAGCTGTTCATATAGTTTTCATTTATTTAGAATAGCAATAAAATTAAATAGTATATAATAATTTAAAAATTGTACAAATTTATACATATCTTTCAATTACAATAAGGAATAATGCACGTTAGATTTCATTCATATAATTTTCAGCTTTGGTTTAGTAATTCTATTCCCATATTTGAAGGCAAACGGGTAAGAAATCAGAGTTTGCTTTTGTATCAAAATTTTAAAAAAATTATATTTATAAGGTCACTTAATAAAACTTAAAGCTCATTTGTTTTTTCATTTATATTATTTACCTTTATTTGTAAATATTTATAAATTTTTTTTTTTACTGAAATTTGTTTTTGAATGATATTCTAATGCTAATTGTTGTTTTTATCTGTTTTTTTATTCCACATAATTAAGCAAATCACCATCCGTAAAAACTGAACAAATTCTGAAGAACTGCATAAAAAGACGTAGAGCTAGCTGTTCAGTTTTCTCCACGTTGATGAAACAGAGTGATAATAAAATATCCGACGTAGTAAAACATAGACATGTAAAGAGTTACGAAATATTAAAAAAATATCCAAATGAAGGAAGTTATTAAAGAAGAAATTTGGTGCTCGGGACTGATCTCTGAAACCCATTCTTGTTAACTATCAAATATATCCTTCTGTTCATAAAATTGTGGACCTTGGGTAAGTCTGAATGCCACGAGGGCTCAGATTTTAATTTTCAAAATCCGATATATACATGAGAGTTGTTTATATACATTTTCATATAACAGCTACCAGTCACAAAGATCGTTTTTACAGTCGAATGGCAATAATAAAATGTAAATGAAGTAAATAAGTCTATATAATGATGTTACAGACTGCTTCGATGAGCATTTTTACAGCTTCGCTTGCTCAATGCATCCTTATTTAATGGAAATGCATATTATCATTGAAAATACTTTGGTGAAAGTTCATCGTGTTACCGAAATTTCCATTCAAACATGCGAAAGATGCAAAAGAAATTAAAATGCAGGCCTCAAACAAAAAGTTTAATTCAGCGCGAAAACAAATTTAATCTTCAAGGTCAGGGATCGGCAACCTGCGGCCCTTTTGATGTATAGTTGCGGCGGTCCAGTTCCATACGAAAAATTAATTTGTTACCAAACCCTTCAAAAATAAAAATATTTTTTTAAGAACCTAATCTCTCAACAGCTTCAGCATAACTTTAAAAAACAAGAACAATCGATTCTCTGAGAGATGCGAGCATTTCAATTGAAACAAAAGCACTTGCATTCATTGTAAATCCTTTCAACAAATACACATGAAATCAACATTGAGCCATTTGGAATGGATGCTGGATCGCTTCAAATGCAATTGCAAGATTTGAAAACCAAAGTGGTAATTCACAGAACTCAAGAGAAAATTGAAAAAGATGTCTAGAAATCATCGCGCAGCACAAACGGACTGCTATAAACGAAATTCAATTAGTTGAGACTCTCATATTCAACGCATGAACTCTTCTAGAATGCTACAGTGAGATGAAGAATTTGGCATATGAAGTGCTGACCATCTTCGAGTTGACATATTCGTGTGAGCAAGCGTTCCCTTACACGAATATAGTAAAAAGTAAATTTAGAACTCAACTAACAAATAAAAATCGACAAAACAAATAAAAATAAGAGTCGTGCTTGAAACTTAAAGCAAGCTATAAGTGAGATTTAATCAAACTCAAAAGGTATGCAAAGACAATGCTCTCATTGATGAAACTACCAACATTAGTGTTTTTATCCGAATAAAGATTATTCCGTGCTTAAAGCCGTTTAGTTTAAATCAAAATCAATTACATATAAACAAGTACTATAACATTAAATCGAAAATTTATAGTGTCTATTTAATAACTGCAATTATAAATTGTTGTTTTTGGCTCTTCCGTTTCAACAGATTACGAACCCCTTCCGTAATTACATTTAATGTATCAGAACGTAATGCATTTTTTGAATTTATGTTTCATTTTTTTGTAATAATCTAAGTTATCTCAATATTATGAAAATATGAAATAAATTTTTATATAAAATCTATTGCTTTAAAATGTGCAAAAACTTATGCTCCAAATGCAAAAAGAAAAATGCATACTCAAAGGGATGCCAAATTTAAGCCAAATTGGTAACCGCCATACCTTATCTATGGAAATTAGTGATCGTATTTATTATTAGACAAAAAGGGCTTTTACATTACCTTAAAACTCAAAAAATTAATTTTTCAATTACATAAATTTCATATCTACACATTTTTTTTCTTTATTTCTAACAAGAGTTTTAAATTCACCTTACAATCTAATGATACTTTAATCAAAATATAAAATCCAATTCGATTCTTGTGCTATTTGAACAAAACTACAAAGCGGTGAAGATGGGAATAGTTTTTTGATGATTCTTTCATCAAAACATTCCATGGCGTGCTTTTACGAAATTCAAAGATTAAAAAAATTACTAGTTTCTTTGGACAATTACTCTGAAGACAAATTTCAAAATTAATGTTCAAAAATTTAGCATTTCGGAATTAACTTATTTCGTAGTATATACACTTTAGCATAATTGGCATTCATAGTAAATAGTAACATTTTATTTCAAAATATTTGATTTCATATATCAAATAACAATTTAAAAAAACATTCAATATTCATGGTATCACTGCTTAAAAATCAGTGATCTAGGCGAACAGGCTGGTATCAAAAGACGGCTAGTGGTAAAGAAAACAGCTACTTGTGTATTGATTTCAAATAATTGAAAAACAAAACCTTTAACTTTGAATGAAAATGCGAAATTCGATTTAATCTATAGTGTAATTTTTATCAAAGAACCACTAATATGCAGTTAAAGTATAAGAAGAAAAAATCGGAAGATACTTTGGATGCATATTTCCCTCTTGATCGAAACCATAGTTTAGTTATATTAATATCCCGTTTCAAAGCAACACGAGGGCTATTGTGGGACGGACCTCTTCATTTTGAACCACGGTCAGATGACGAGAACGACACCTGAACTGGCACCCCCTTTCCACATCACGACTTGCCACACCACACCAGCGGGAGGACGTTTAGCCTGACAGATTTAACGTGCAAGAGACCCCCTCACATGTTGGTTCTTTGGTGGAATCGAGTCTCGAACCTGAAACCCTCCAGTTCCGAAGCCAGGATTTTATCACCAGGCCACCGCGGCGATCAAAGCCATGAATTGAAGCACGAGATCAAATATCACATTTCATTTATTTACATTAATGCATTGTTGAGTTCAAAAGTTGAGCTAATTTAATACAGGTCTAAATTTTAAATGTTAAAATTTGTACCGAATATTTTTTTCTATCTGTCTAGACCTTTAAACTTTGTCTTTATCGCATTCTCTTGCATTTGAGTAGACAGACGTCTCAATATATCTCGTTTAAATTTTGATTTTAAAAATCAACAAATTTGATTACAAAATCTATATCAAATTTCATCTGTCTCATTTCAAGCCTTTTTGAATTATCCGTTTCAAAGACAGACTTTATTATCACACAAAATATTTTTTTCAAATTCATGGAGGTCTGAAATTCAAATTCAAGGAGATGTGAAAGAGAATCGTCAAACTCTCGAGTTCACTTTTTCGAAGAAGAATAATTTCTCTTCATATATTTTTTATACGAGAAAATAAAACCTTTCGCAAGAAATGCATATGATATAGTTCAATATCTTCGAACCTGCCATATGTTCAAAAATTTTAAGTCTTTACATTATTATTATAATATTATATATATATATATATATATTCTTAATATCTAAAAATGATTCAAATGTGCCCCTTTCTCATTTTCTGTTAAGTTTCCGTAAAATGTTAAAGTTCATTTCTAGATATTCATTACGCTATTGTAAATAATGTGGGCACTCATTAGGCCCAACAGATTTTCAAGATGAAATTTTAATAAAGGAATCTGAATACTATTCAAAATAAAATTTTTGGCTCATTTCTTGATAATGTATAATAGACTAACTTCAAATGAAAAATATATCTGCTATATATATAAAATTCGTTTTGTTAAGTTTTTAACAATAAAACATGCTAAAAACACTAAATTGTAAACCAAATTTTTGTCAATATACACCTGACGTGATTTTAGATATTTCTTCGAAATAGTGAAAAATAAACACCAGAAAATATAATTTATTTAATAATGGTGAATTAGTTTTCCTTGAAATTTTTTTAATTAACCCGCTTTTTTCTGCCAGTAAGTTATTATTCCTTCAAAATGTTTCTTTTGTCTCAGCACTTTTATTATTCGCTACACGCTTTGGGCGACCAGATGATTAAATAGGAGTAATGCTTTCTAAGATTCCCAATGAAATATTTATCTTGCTGTCTTAACAGCTTCAGCAAAATAAGTTTCAAATTTTGGCACATAATTCATGTTGTTCTAGAAGTCTCTACGATATTCAGCACTATTTACTATCTAATCTTCTGTCTGCTCTCACAGGATTTAAATTTGAATGAAATGGAAGAGATAAAACTTTAATAATTAAAAACTTTTTTGTTGAAACCAAACATTTTAAAAAATATAAATGCAGAAAATCGAATCCCTCGGTATTGTGATTTTATGCATATCACAATATTTTTTATAACTTATGTAATATTTACAAGAATTATTCAAAAATTATGCTCTAATTCCCCCTAAAATTTAATTTTACCATCAAAAAGATTTAAATGGGATAAATAATATTTTATTTCAATCAATAAATGTCCTTCTGAAAACAATTATGAATACTAGATTTTAAGCAATCTTTCGAACCTATAAATTTAGTAAAATTATCAAGACAAATTAAAGTTTAAATCTTCTGAGATCAAGCTTGACTGAGTTTTTGAATAACATTATTTTGGGAAAATCCACAATTTAATTATTTTAGACTATCAGTCTTGGGAAAAATCCAAGCGTCGATTAACTTAATTTCAATGAGACAGTCAATGAAAACATTTAAAATCGTTTTTTTTTTACAGAATAGTAACATTCAAAATTTCATAACTTAGTTTTAACTGCAAAAGATTGAAATTTCTTATTTAAAAAAATTAGTAACTCAAAAATATTTCGCTAAACATAATTCACACGGGCAGAGGATATATGTAAAAATTTAAATCCTAATTCATTAGAACACATTTAGACATACATAAAATATAATTTACTTCACCTTTAGACCATTTTATAATGACTAAAGATTTAGCTGTTGAGCTATGTTTAAAGTAGATACAAGGTATAACATTAAACTATATTTGCCTTAAATAAACCTGTTGATTTAATAGTATAGATATTATAAAAGGTCACAGAAAACATTCTTTGGCATTTATTTTTTGAATATATTTTATATTTATTCCATTTCATACAGAACATGCTGAAAATTACACTTTCAAGCGTTAAAATTTGCTCTAGCAGTTTATAATTTTTTTTTCAACATGTAAATACGTTGTTAAAACTTTTTCTTCCTCTATACGCCTTAAAAACTCGTGCAGGTTAAAATTTGCAATTTTGTGAGAAATAAATTGTTATAAATTATGTTTAAAATACTTTTCTTAAAAATTCATTAAAAAAGAAACATTATTTTTTATGATTCCTATGTTTTAACTTAAATATATATTTTTTAATCTTTAACTTGATTCCAAAATTGTTTTCGTGCAATAATAATTTCGGAAGTTACCAAGAAAAAAAATTAAAAAATTTTGCTTAATTATAACATTTTAATTTTAAAAATCCTTCTGAAATGCACATTTTTGATATACAGGATATGTACCAAATTTGTTAGTTGTAAATCACACGGTCTGACCTGTAGAGAGCCAACACACCAGCGCGCACACACACAAATTTTTTATATAAGTAATAAAATTAAAAAAATCGATATGAATGAATCTTCGGATCAAAATACTCACTTTTCATTAAACGTCGTACAAGAAATTGTTAAACTGAAAATATAATATTTTATCAATTTCTATGAAATAAAGATAGTTTGAAAAAATATTTCATTGGACACTTTTTTTACAGAAATTTTAATGACTCATAGCCTTCTTTATATCCTTTATTAATGTAATGCATGGAAAAATGTCTGCAAGACACCTCTAAAAGAAAAATGATTTAAAACTTGTAGCAATATCGATAGAAATTCTGTAAATCCAATCCACAGATTATATTAAAATCCAACGGCGCGTTTGATTCGTTTGATGATTGATTTGAACTTAGTTTTAACTAATGACCGTTGAATAAATACCGTTTATATACCAGCCACAGTTAATACTAAAGTAAACAAATTTCAGACAGATTTACAAAACTATTGAGAGCGTTGAGAATTATCTTTCCAATCATGCCAAAATAAAACCCTTTTTAACATTTAATATTGATAATTCTTTTAACCAACTGTTACTTGCTTTTAAAATTAACTCTAAAGTAGATGCAAAAAGTTATACTTGAATAAAATTCTCTTTATTTTATTCTATAAACACACTTTCTCATTGCCTTCAAATATGTACAGATTCAATACTTACCGCAAAATTTGGGACATTTCAAATACTAAAACAAAGGCACTGTTTAAAAACATCTATATAAACATTACTTACCTTCAAAAGTAAAAAGATTTCTATGCATTAAGTTTAACAATTACAATACAAAAAATTTGTAATGAAATCCTGTTACTTGAACTGCACATGTGCAAGTATAAGAAATTTTTCATCTAATCAATGTCACAATCTTACCAGTGTAGCTCCGCCATTCTTCTCGTTTCGTTGGAGGGATTCTCTCGACGAGGCATTCTTTGGGAAGGGATGCATTGATCATGCACTGTGGATCAAGCAAGAACTTTTGTTGTCGCAGCGCAGTTTTGGGAAGGAAGGAAAATTTTTTATTGCTCAGATGTGGAATGAATTTGAACAGTATTTTCAAGGATAACGAGTTATAATTAGTTCTACGACAGTTTACTTTAATGATCAATAGCCAACAACTGTGGCAGGTTGAAGGTGAAAATCATGCCTCATTCCCATGGCCCCGTGTGCGCCTTGAAGAAGTGCATTTCGCCCTCTTTCCCCTCATTTGTATTTATTCGGAATCTGATCAGTGGCACTGTTCCCATTGCCCGTGATCTTGAGAAAACTGCTTCCAGATTGGTTGGACGCTCAGATTCTATGACTCTTTAAAATCTGTTTATTTGAGTGACAGTTGGCGAAGAAATTCCGACGTCCAGATGTGTAATATCAGGCGAGGGGCGAGAGAGGTTTTGTGATTTGAATTTATATCGAAATCATCAAGATAACTAAGTGGGGGGCAATTCCCTGCTTCTATTTATTAATAATTTTAATTCAACTTTCATGCAGCTTTTTGGAAAACTATAAATAAACAGGGAAAAGTTATTGATTTTAATAAAATAGATTTAATGTATAAAAAATTTTCTGTAGAATTTTCTAACCACAGTTTCGGGATTTTTTATATCTTTCCGGCGTTTATCTTGTTCCTTAGAATTTTATTTAAAGAAAAGAAATTTGGATAACACAGGAAATCCAAAACAAATGTTTTCTCCAAAGTAGCGCTTCCACTTGACTTTGAAATGTAATTCGGACTACATAAAAAAATTCTTCCTTACAGCTTAAATTTAAAAAATTCTTAATTTTTTATTACATATTTTTCTGCAATGTATATATTCATTTTATTAAGTTTCTGATGTAAAATAGAAAATTATTTCTATCTAATGATAGAAATGCCAAAAATGAAAACACTAAAAAAAAACTAAGTAATATTTCAGAAGATCTAGAGAAGTTAATTGTTTTTATTTGGATGGATTTCAGGATTAAATTAGTGAGTGGCAGTATTGAGATAGAATGATGAAAGAAAAATACGTAATCTGACGCTCAATTTGTTTTTAAAAGCAAAACCAGAAAAAAAGTTCGGAAAAATTCACATTTCTCTCCCATTTTTGTTAGATTGAATTAGTTTCTCATACAATGTTGACTATGAGTATTAGTTTCTCATACAATGTTGACTATGAGTATTAGTTTCTCATACAATGTTGACTATGAGTATTAGTTTCTCATACAATGTTAACTATGTGTATTAGTTTCTCATACAATGTTGACTATTAGTGACAATCTACTTACGCTGATTAAACAAGTATAAATTTTTCAATCCTTCATAAAATTACGGAAATATGTAAGGAAACAGAGTATCATCATATTCGATAGAACCTTGATTTGAACTATTTCGTTTGCTAAAAAACGATTTTTGAAGGTAGATGAGAAACTCAGAATCTATGCAGTCCATTTACAAACGAGGAAATGGCACTTTAACTAAAGATTAATTGAAGTAAAAATTGAATCAAGTAAGAAGGAATGCATTGTGTGTCGACCAGAAAAGATTTTCAAAAACATTTTTTTTATACGACAGCAAACATCTTTATATAACATAACTGAAAGCTATAATCAAAAATTCACACAAAAAATTAAATGATTTTCTTCAAATATATTAAGGGCTAGATAAAAACTCATATCCAGAGAATTTCACATTTTAAATCAGAAAAAAAAAAATTGAAAATTATTATATAGTGTAAATTTAGGTCGAGCATGAAGATCCATAAAAAAGAAAGTAAATAGCTAAATTGCAAACTAAAGCAGAGTCGATTGCTTTTTTTTAAAAAAAAAATGGGAGCTGACGCACAATCGTAAATTATGATCTGCATTACTTCGGCATTTCGACAAAAAATTAAAAATTCTGATTTCCTCAAATTAAAGAGATAATTAAATGTCACAAGAAAAATCTTATCAGAAAAATAAGGGAAAACTATGAATCTTGAACTCAAAAATGATTTCTTCTTAACAGTACAATTACCATTGAAAAAAATATTTAATACTAAAGTCATTAGCATTTCACCAATGTATTAGAAGTACTATTGGTAAACATTCATTTGATCACTCCTGTTAAGTTTACTATAAATGAATTTTTTCCATCTTTTTCCCTCTAAAGGTTACGTTTTTAACTTTCCATTCGCCAAAATTACAAAAAAAAAGCAATTAGATTAGTATGGCATCTAAAAAACTTGCGATTTGTTGATGGTAAAACCTGTCCTTTTTCTTACGTTGATGAAGGCATCGTAAATACAACAAGCCATTCCATAGGATATTCATCAAATGTAATAGAAACACTTAATGCTGATGGTAATGAAGAAATTTCCAATCAACCTGGTTTTTTTAATATTTTCTCAAGGGTAAGTTCTAAAAGCTATGTATATAATATGAAAGAATGGGAGGCTAATTTCAAGAACGTTACAATTGTGTTCATTTTCAAAGTTTCGAAAAATATGATTTTTTTAATGCATTGTACAGAATATGATTGAGTATCTTATTTTGTATGGTTAGTATAAGCATTATCGAACGAAAGAAATTTGCAATTTTAAAGTTAGCAAAAAAAATTGTATTATAATTCTAATCGGCCTAATCTTGCGCAAATCAACAATACTCTATGTAATAACTAATTGATCCCTAAATATATCTCGAATGGAGCAACAACAAAAGTAAAAAAAGATCAATACATTATATAAACGTTTAGCAGCAAGCTCTTATGAATGCGAATGATTTTTGATAATCTATAAATTTCTTCCCATTGTTATGGAGAACTGCTCAGAGTTTTCAGAGATAAAGACCAGTTTATAATTATTAAACTCAATTACAATAATAGCCTTTCCTCACTGGAATTTTATGAAAATTTCAATGGATTAAGTTTAATTTTTCTATTGGCCCAAATATTTTAATACGTCCTTGAATATTTTTATTTAAATTTTTAATGTTCTCTTGATATTTCATCACATTTAAAAACTAATTTTTTGCCAAGAAATACTATAACTAGAATTTTTACAGCGTGGAGTTTCTTAAACGGAAAAACTAACTGAATTATCCGTCATTTTCGTCTGAATTTGATATAT
>JAPMOQ010023706.1:3081410-3112269 GCA_026543055.1 Argiope trifasciata
GTGTGTGTGTGTGTGTGTGTGTGTGTGTGTGTGTGTGTGTGTGTGTGTGCGCGCGCGCAAAAATTTGGCATGAATTTAGAGCCAAAAAGTTCTTTAGATGAAATTCCGACATAAAGCAGGTTTTGAACAGATTCTAATGGCCAGATGTCGAGGCCGACAAATAGGAAGGCATTCACATTCCAAATTACTGCGTCACATCAGCTGGAGATATTTAACCTCTATATATAAAAAAAACCGTCATAAATACTCACGTGCTTTACATGGATGATTTTTGGTGCGATCTGGTATCGAATCTGAAACCCTCAACCCAACATTACCGAGACTTTACCGTAAAGATACTTTCGATAGAAAAAAGTCTAATTCCAAATTTAAAAAGTCATTGCGATAATATGAAAACACGAAGTACTCCTTATTTTCAAGAATCTATATTATCTATCCTTAATTTCAAGAATCTTCCTTATTTTCAAGAAACGATTTATATAAAATGAATTTTCTCCTTAATGTTTACAGTACATTTATTGGTCTATCGATCTTCACTTATAAATGCAATTAAAAATACAAAAGTTTTTCGTATGGTCCTATCTTTTTACTTACTATAGAGAATGGATTAAAATATGTTTAAATTTTAAAAACATTTATTAACAATTCTTCAACTCTTATTAAGCATAAAATAAAGTGCATTTATGAACTTTGTGAAAAAAAAATGAATAAAATATTCTACAATATAATGGCGTGATTTGCATTGCTGTTATATTAAGGTTCGACTAAAAATATGTACAACATCTTCAATAGGAAATAAACAAAATAAGAAGCAGAATAAGAGCTAGAAAGAGCAATAGCAAATTTGTTTCATCTCTGACTTCATTCTGCTTGTTTTATTTACCAGGCCCCTAGTTGACTACTTCATTCGATGGGATTAATTCCTGCGTTATACATCAGTCTTTTAGTCACAATGATTTCCTAAATAAAGCATTTATAAATTTTAAATCTATAGAAATAAAAATGAATGTGCGTCTCTTATACGCTGCCGTATCGCTCATCCGAATGCGATGAAACTTGGATTACTTATAACTTGCCCTTTAAATGTGCGGACTGAACTTAAAAAATCCATGTTTTATACATAACCAGTTGTATGCTGGATGATTATGAGTCGGACAGTCAAGAAATTTGTTCCCACTGAAGACGGAAAAACAAAATTCTGCCTACCCTAAAAGCTCTTGAACAATAGAGAAAGAATTAAATACTATTGACACTTCTTTATATATCATTCAATTTCGGATACTAAAATAAATGCTATCATTTCTATAATTCCTTATCAAAGAAGACAATTATTTTGAATTTCAAACGCTATTTCCAAAATTATTTCTTTTGCGGCAGCAACGCGCCGGGTACCTGCTAGTATTTGAGAAATGTTTAACTTGTAATATTTTAGAAGCCTCAACCCATTCTTTGGTTACGCATTTGTTATGTCTTATTAGTTATCTCAAACGGAAAATAATAATTTGCTTGTTGAATCGAAACATGTCCATATAATATATATAAATGAAAAAAGCATAAATATTCAGCACTGGAATAAAGAATTTCATAATTGTTGTAAGATTTCAGGGAAAAAATCTTTTATTGATTCATGAAAAAATTCCGCGATTAACAATACGGAAATAAATCATTAAACTTAAAAAATAATGCATTTTATACCTCAGACCATATTGTAGCAAAAAGACATATTTAGATATGTACGGATTATATAAAAGTCATTACTATTAAAAAATATACCTTATCTATAGTTTAAAAAAATAAAAAATTGAAAAATTTTACTAAAAACATACTCTAAAGGAGCTTACACAATATAAAGAATTTTCTACATTAGATTTCAAGTATGAGGAAAGTTATTTAGGACAAAATACTTATTACACCAATAAAAATTCGAATTTCACTAAAAGAATAAAATATGGTTACAAAATCTATACATTAAAATTTCTTTTATACATTTTTTAAAAACTACAGAAAATAAAGCACCACATTTTTCAGATGATGCAAGCATCCCTCCCTTTTTGTTATAATATATTTTGAACTTATCGAGAAGAAAACAATTTATCTTAGTTAAAATTTCAAAATTCACAAGTGTACATTCTCTTCCAAATTACATTTTTGTCAAACTTTTAGTTCCAGATTTAACGTTCTACTCAGTATTATGCTAACACAAGTAAGAATTTAATTTTGCAAATATTATATTTGTGTATATACCAATACTTCGAATACAATAAATTTCAGAAAATACCCAATGAAATACAGTTTCAAGTTTCTTGTGAGTAAAATGTACAAAAAGAAAGCATTGTATCGTCGAAAAATTCAAACGATATTTTGAAGAATCGTCCAAATTTCGAACTGCAAATTTTAAATATATATTCACAGTATTTCTCTACAAGTAATTAATTTTTTTATTGGCTGCCAGCTATCAAACACTTAGTTTCATCTTCCTACTTATCAAAAAGTATCAGTGAATCGTCACGTTCAACAGAATTACCGATACATAAAAAAAATTATTAGTCTTGGAATGAATGTCCTTAACTTTTATCCAATTTTTCCCAATCTCCCGGAATTCCCAGAAAGACAAGAAGGTAAAAAATTAGTTAGGAATATGCGACAAGAAGGTAAAAAAATTAGTTAGGAATATGCGAAAAAATTGGTGTCACTCCAGCTGATTAAAAAAATTGCTCTTTTTCAATCAAAAATTTTTAAAAAGTAGCAACTCGATGCGCTGTTGTTCGAGGCACCATTTCATTTGTACGCGTAAACAGCAGAAGAAAACTCTCAGACAAGAAAACTTGAAAAGGTCAATTTGTTACTTAGCGATGTCAGATAAACATGCCACATTTTCTCAGAGAATTAACACTGCTTTTAATTTAGACAGGTTTACTTAACAACAACCCTTTAATTTAGGAATTCGCAAAATATGGTTGAAAGAATTCATTCATTACCCAGGAGAACCAGCTCAATTCTTTGGCTTTTGAGCTTTAACCCTTAACTGGGGAAGTGCTGTGATGTCACTAACGATGGACTTTCCCTCCCCCTATTATATTTTTAGCTCAATTGAATGGATTAACCGTGTAGCTTCCTACTTTGTGACCTCCAATAAATACACTTACACTTTTTAAATCGATTTCAGCAGTGGGTTTTAAATATAATTCAGTTATTTCTTTTATCAACGCCACTCAGACCGCTCCTCCCAGTGATAAACAAGGTTTAACTGATGGCGCGGAAACTTGGGCCTAGAAATATCATCCAATTTACTGTTTCTATGATGAAGCAATGTTCTAGCCATTTTTAAATGAAGTAGAAAGGGATTTTAGTGACAATGATAATTACACAGAAGAGTTTTTCGACGAAAGTTCGCATGAACTAGCCGCCACTAGGTTCGTTATATATATGAACTATATAGGTACTAGGTTCGTTATATATATGAACTAGCCGCCACTGGTGACCAGCTGATTCGACAGGGGAAATGCGTTCTAAAATTTCAATTAAATACTTACGTACCTTGCTCTCTTTATAACTTCTTGGTCAAATACATTAAAATTTCGATAGTTACGTAACTCATATTATTATAGAAGCTTTACGATTATTTGTTCATTGTACTATATATCTGATTCGTAATCAGCTATTATGGAATTATGTGGAAAATATCACATTTTATATTTGTTCCACAACATTACGCTTCTTTTTAAACACGTACTGAACATCACACTTTTTTCGGTTTAATCTGCAATAAGAGTTCATTTAATTATTCAATTTCTATTTCTGTCAAAATGACGGCAATCGGTAGTACACTTTTAACGTGCTGTCGCAAGTTAAAATTCTTTCATTTTTGTAAGAAATTGTTGGAAAATATTATAAATTTTTAAAAAAAATTTACTAAAAAATAAACTGAATTTAAAGGTTAAAACGTTGGTATCAAAGAAAAGTCCTTTTTAAGAGAATTTACGAATTAGTTTTATGCTATAATATTTTCGGAAGTTATAGCAGAAAAATTCCAAATGTTAGCGTAAGTTTCAAATAAAAAATCCGCCTAGATATACTTTTTCCTCCTCCAAAGTAAATATATACATGCCAAGTGCTGTTAGCTTTAGATCATATGGTCTTGCGTGTACTGCCCAAATACACATACATAACGCGAATTCATTTATATAAGCAAAAAAAAACAACAAAAAAAACAACATTTGATTATCAGCCGGGGAGTAATTCCGGACACTGATTGGCCTGAAATTGGTATATTTTCTTTAAAATGGTAGACGAAAAGATCCAAAAGAACACTTCATTAATATTCCTTTATATATTGGTCAATTTTTAATGATTGATTTAGAAGATTGTTTGATGTAACAAACTTTAGCTTAAAATATTAGTAAAAATATTTTATTAAATATGACTCACAGAGCAAAGTATGAAAAGATCTAATAGTTATTCATCAATGAATTTTTTGAAAAGTAATTATTATTTTTATTGTAATTATTTAGACCAAGTTAACAGTACTAAATAATGAGCATGCCAATTACTAATGATTTACAAATAAGCCATAAGGCCCGAATTTGAATGCAAATAAAATAAAATTCCTGTATAAATTAAAACATAATTACCATAAACAAAAAGCTGATTTACTGAATTAATGATAAAGATATTGCAAATGATCACAGAAACCTTCGCCTTGCATTTATTTATTTAGAAAACATTTAATATTTAATTTCATCCAATCACGTGTTGAAAGTTTTTTTTCGATCTAATTTGCAGTTATATTTAATTTATTTTTCAATTTGAACTTCTATCAATATGATGGCAACAGTTTAATAAAAGCTATTTTTCCCCTTTGCTTCGTCTATCATTTTTCGTTTGTTGAAAATTTTTATTGTTTTGCCCGAAATATATTATTTAAAATATGGTTAAAAATTTCTTTAAAAATTCGATAAAAGTAAAAACAAATTATACACTGAAGTGACAAAAGTCATGGATAGCAATATGCAAATAAACAGATGGCAGTAGTATCGCAGCGAAACAGTGTAAATGCGCAGTTCGTTTTCCAGAGGCTTTCATTAGTTTTCAAGTTATTCATGTGAACAGGTTTTTCGCGATTTATGGCGGCACGACGAGAATTAACAGACTTTGAACGTGGAATGTTAGTTGGAGCTAGACGCATGGGTCATTCGATTGCTGATATCGTTAGTGAATTCAACATTCCGAGATCCACAGTATCAAGAGTGTGCCGAGAGTATGAAATTTCAGGCATCACATCCCATCATGGACAGCGCAGTGGGCGACCACCTGCACTTAACGACCGAGACCGCCGACGTCTGTGTAGAATGGTCAATGTTAATAGACACGCAACACTTCGTCAAATAACTGCAGGAATCAATGTGGGACGTACGAGGGACGTGTCCGATAGGACTGTGCGGCGAAATTTGTCTTCCTTGGGCTATGACAGCAGAAGACCGACTCGAGTGCCTTTACTGACAGCACGACATCGCCTGCAGCGACTCTGCTGGGCTCGTGAGCATATCGACTGGTCCCTAGACCAGTGGAAAACCGTGGCGTGGTCAGATGAGTCACGATTTCAGTTGTTACGAGCTGATGATAGAGTTCGAGTGTGGCGCAGACCCCATGAAGCCATGGACCCAAACTGTCAGCGAGGCACTGTTCAAGCTGGTGGTGGCTAAATAATGGTGTGGGCTGTTTTTACATGGCATGGACTCGGTCCTCTGGTGCAACTGAACCGATCATTGACTGGAAATGGTTATGTTCAGCTGCTTGCAGATCACTTGCAGCCATTCATGGACTTCACGTACCCACACAACGATGGGATTTTTATGGATGACAATGCGCCATGTCACCGGGCCAGAACTGTTCGCGATTGGTTTGAAGAACATTCCGGACAATTCCAGCGCATGATCTGGCCACCTAGATCGCCCGATATGAATCCCATCGAGCATTTATGGACATCATCGAAAGGTCCGTTCGTGCCCAAACTCCTGCACCATCCACACTTTCATAATTATGGACGTCTATACAGACAGCATGGCTCAATATTCCTGCAGAGGACTTCCAACGACTTGTGGACTCCATGACACGTCGAGTTGTTGCACTTCGCCGGGCAAAAGGAGGACCGACACGATATTAACAGTCATCCCATGACTTTTGTCACTTCAGTGTATGTTAAAATACTGGCACCAATAGAAAGCTAAAAATATGTATAATTTTTTATACATAAATTGATGTAGAAATCTCTATGGGTCAATGTATTCGGAAGTTATAGCTGAAAAACGAAATTTCGCTTAATTTTTAATTAAATTTTAATTCTAATTAAAACTGCGAAAAACATTTTCCCGAGGTGCACCTCCAAGGTAATTGTAGATCCAACTTTGTGGCCTGTAGAGCGCCAGCGCGCACTCACACACATTGAGCTTTATTTATAAGTGTAAATGTTCAAACATTTTTCTAGTCATAAAATTATTTTGAAAAATTTAGAAACTGTATTAATATAAAAATTTATAGGTTGATTTCTAAAAAGTTCTTTGCTTGTAAGTTTGAAATGTCGTAGAAAACCGCCCTATGGAAGTCACACGAATCGTTTAAAAAATAAAAGGGCCGATTTTACCCACGGTCATTGTTATATATATATAATTGTTGAATTTTACCTTACATTGTTTTCTGTGTACCTTTATGTATTGGAAAAATAAACACGATTCAAAAAGCATAAAATATTTAATCAATAATATTTATTGTTACATGTTATTTGAGAATAAGCATGTTCCAACGCATTTACTTTTTTCAGTGATAAGATATTTTGAAAAAATTCTGAAATACATTTATATATCAGGAAAAATTTCTGCCGAAGATATTCGCAGACTTTCAATTTAATACTTATTAGAAAAATTTGATTCGAGAGTAAAGAAAATGTGGTCTCGTAGAGCGCACTTCCCCAATTAAGGGCTGCCCCTCTAGTAGAACACTCCATTAAAACGGTAGTCATATACTAATAGATAAAGGCAATAAAAATGAGAAGTGATAACGCATTGAGATTTAAAATTCATATTCAATTCAGAATTTCAAAGATATACAAAAATCTAATAAAAACAATTTAAATAGTATATAGCAAATATTTACAAATAAATTCCTCGATATATAAAGAATTGTACAAGAATATATGAGTAAAATGCAAGAAAATAAAGCAAATAAGATGGTTCGGATGATTAACATTTGCCTATTTCTATATCAATACTTTAAAAGCCAAAGCTAAAGATAAAAGAAGTAATAAAGATAAAGTTCCCTCCCATGATTTCATCTGCTAATAAAAGTAAACAGAATTTTAGAAACCTCGGATCAGCACTTCAAAGGATGTTTTTGAATTTTACAGTGTAATGTTTGCTTTTTTGTTAAGAGCAGCATGTGGAAAAATTACCAGATATTTACAATATCTACCAACTGCTTCTTATAAATAATTATACGAATAAATCAGATGGGTGGGTTTTATTTGTAGAATCTTAATTTATATTCGAAACTGACAGCTGAGAATTTTATTTTCAAAAATATTATTTCATGACATCAGCATACGAAGCAGATGCAGCGAACTTTATCATGATAGACTAAACAAACGATACTACATATGACAAAATTTTATTCGAAATGAATTTACAAAAGCGTGAAAGATTTCAAAAAACGAGCTTCATTAAGAATATAGGGCTAACTTCAAATTAATATTTCTAGTTCTGAAGCCGAAATAGAATTCATTTGTCTTTTAAGTTAGTTAACGCGAGATAAAAGAAGTAATAAAGGTCAGTTACCGCGAGACCATATTCCATGCATAACAAAAATCAGGAATTGGAAATTTTTCAGAAGACAATTTTTTTAAAAAACAATCATATTTACCGGTATTTGTGGGTTTTAACGGCAACCAAAAGGAATGAAGAGAAATTTCGTCAAATTATAAAAATATACCCAAGTACATAAATATACATATAATAAATGTGTGCATAAATATAGATTAAACTATATACTAATCTCATGCAATATATTTTGAAGATTAAAATCATCAAATTGAAATTTTTTTCAAGGCGCTTTTTGGTCAGCGTTAAAAAAAAGGCCATATTAATAAATTGTATGTAAAAATCCAGAAATTTCATTGAAATCGAAGATAAAAACTGCACAGTAAAAGGAGAAATAGTTTTTCTTAAAAACTAAACAATAAAATACCTTATAAGGAATTTAAACTTAACATTTGTATATTAATAATGATTATCTTTTTATTCCACTGGACTTTTACATCAACTTCAAGAAAAATTGGTTTACTTTCTCTTCAATAATCCGCAAATGCATCCTGAAACGACGGAGCATTTGATGCTGTGCCAACTAAAAGGAATTTTTAAAATATACTTTGCTATTTGAGATATATATATTTTTTAAAAAAGTAAATGCATTATTAAATTTTTTTTAAAAAATAGCAGATTATATTTCTCATAGTTTGGTTCACGAATGCTAACTAGAAATGACATTTGGCATATGTCTCAAATATAATTACAAATTGCTTGAAAACTTTCAGACATTTAACCTCTAGTTTTATATATTAACGTCCCATTTTTAAGAAAAATAAAGGATAATTCGAGGAAGATCTAGCATTTCAGTTTCAATCAAATAAAGAGGACGACGTTTCAGCTGTTAGGTTCTTCTCCAAATTTTCATACCAGGCCAACGGAGGTATTAATTTCAGCTAATGGGTAGAATTCAGGACCCCAGTGAAGAAGTTTAAATATTCATATATTTTCGGGTAATTCATAACAGTGATTGGAATAAAACTAAATTACAAGAACATAGCTTGTAAAATTTACAGTGGCATCCAAGAAATGAAGAGTTATTCCTTCAGATATATAATATATCAGTTATATAAAGCTAAAAAGTTATTAGTTTAGTTAAGTTATATTAATGCTCCGTTGTAAAGTAACACGAGGGCTTTTTGGGGACGGACATCGTCATTTTGAACCACGGTCAGATGACGAGGACGACACCTGAACAAGCACCCCTACCCTATCCAAACTTCCACATCACAACAAGACGCTCATCGAAGTACTAAATTTTTAATTTTTAATATTCAGTTAAGTGCAAGTATCAAGTAATTTAAGATGAAAAATCTGTCAAAAATACTTCATTATCTCAACAATCCTTATATTATAAGAAAAACAATGTCCCAGATTAGATATGTCATCTTATTAGGGAAGTTAAATTCGTATATCTAGTGGTTAATTTATTAATCCATTGCATTGAAAATTTCTCATTCAACAGATGTGCTACTATTGCTAAAATAGTTTTTTGACACAATTTAATTTTAACGGCGATTAGAAGGCTCGTAGAAAAAATTTCGCCAAATTATAAAAATATAGTCAAGTCCATTGTTATTATGAAAATTTTCAACATGCGAATAGTATGCTATGCAGTTTGACGACTGAAATCGAAAAATTCTAGAACTTTTCTTGGTGATTTTTGATTGCTGTTACAACTTTATTTATAGTAATTTTCTAATTCGTTAGATGCAAAATTTTGCTTCCTTTCAGAATAACTGTTCTAGATAACAATTATATTCTAGTCTGTTGCGTTTTTATTTTTTGAGCCGATTACATTACTAAAATATCTAAATAATTAATTCAATAAATCTTCTTTACGGTAAACCTGATCGAATTTAGACCATAGAGCTTATATATAAATGAAGGAAGCTAATCGCTTGTTTCCTGTCTCAACAAGTGTGCCCAACATGAGTCATGTGACTTTAGAAAAATCTGGGAGTAAAAACACCTTTTTGGCGCCATATCGCAAATGTTGGCGTACTCAAAAACTGCCGTGCAACATTTTGCTTCCCGGCAATGGGTTTAGTCGGTTTTTATTTCCGGTTAAACCAACCGGAAATCCTATAAAAATAAATCCTATTTAATTTCCTAAACAGTTTGTTTATATATATATATATATATATATATAATATTACACCAGTATCAGAGTTAAATTATATTTAAATTTTTTACTTTGTTATAGTGCAATAGTTAAAAATGATTATTTTTCTTCTTTAAATAAACATTTTATTTCTTTTCTTTGCCTAACAACATTTCAGGATTTTACAATACATGCTTCAAATACTTTCTATCATTATCTCAAACATATAAAAAACAGCTTTTTAAAAACAAATTATTAAAGTGACACTAGTCTTTTTTTTTTCAATATACTTAATATAATAATAAATATCAATACTAACCATGTAATGAGATATAGAAATTATAGAATCTTAACCCGTTCGCGACCAAGGTCCCGTGGACGCGACGCAGCGATTCCACTCTTATCAGCCCAGCGTCGCTTCCAAGCGAAGAGCTCCGATTGATATGGAGAGACCAGCGTCGCGTATGCGTAATCGGAACGTTTTATTTGAATTTTTAAATGCTACTAGATGGCGGTAAACTGCAACGGTTTTCACAACATTCGACTCATATGGTATTTGACCTTCATGAACGGGCATTAGTTTCTGTTCTATGCTTCTGTATTTGATATATTTATTGATGTAAACAAAGTGAGAATCACGGCCCTTTAAAGGTCTGGGATTTATTGCGCGCTATGTTTATCTTTTGACTGATAAGTGACTTGTTTATTGCTTTTTTTCGTTAGGAGAATATAGGGAGTACAGCAGATCATTGCAAGGGGTAAGAGTAAAATATTTATGAATGGTGTTCGGTTTCGGCGGCGTTGGCGGCGTTTTTTTATGAGTGAGTTTCGTAGAAGTTTTGAAATATGTGATGGGAATATAATTTTGTGGATTATAATATGTGATGGGATATAAATTTGGAGTCTTTTTATTAAAATGCTGATTTTATACGAATTTTTTGGTAAAATTAGGCTTAACTGCTTAAAATGCGCGGGCCGGTAGTGACGCTCCGTTTCAGAGCGTTCGGTCCTGTGACTGAGTTTTATTTCCGGCGCGCTGGTCCTCAAGGGGTTAAACTATATATTATCGATGTCTAACAATTTTACATATTATTGCAGATATTTTTTTAATTTAAAACTGGTAGGAAACCTTTTCTAAAGCCATTTATCTGTTGATTCTACTTTAGTATCCCAGTTAAAAATATAAAAAATAAAAAACAACATATTGGAAATAATGAAGAACTTTATTTGCATTAAAATAAACACATAATTATTAATCGGTCAATAATGTATATGTAAACACTTGTATTGGCGAGAAAAAAATCCCGCCAACTGGTAGCCAAGTGCTTGCTAGCGCATTCGAGATTAAAATAAAGCAAGTAGCAAAATATAATGCAGTTACATCAGTTTAAACGAAGCTTAGTAACATGTTAAATAAATTCAATACAGTAACTAAACCAAACTGTGAAACATTAATCAGTTATAACACCAAAATCACTGAGTAATCGAGGTTACGAAATTTTAAATTGACTTAAAATGGATATAAACAGAATAAGTTTATTGTAAATACCTGTGAAATGATACAGGACTATCCTTAGAAGCTTTTTCTTTGCATCCAATTGCACAACGATAGGTAACCATGGCTTAAATAAGCTTTAAATTCCAACAGTTAAACGCGGGAAAAAATCTGCTATTGAAATATAATGGGGAACGGAGAATGTGGTTACAGCTAACACAAATTCTGTCCCATAGTCACGTGTTTTTATCTTGTCCTACACGAAAGTAGGGTTGCACTTCCTCTATCAGTATCCCAGCTCTATGATTTAGACAGGATATGCATGGGTCTTAACATTGCGACTTAATGGCATATTTCTATTATCGTTTGCAATATCTGTATCATTAATTCAATATTTTTTTCCATTATAAAATGAGATAGTTTCTAAAAAATAAATTCAAAGCTAAGGTTTCTATAAAATCTGCGAGAGCACGTAAAAGGGAAAAAATTAGGTTTTATCACCATGTTGCCATCGTTTTGACGGAAGTTCAAATTAATATATCTGATTAAATCAAATTATAATAAATCAAATTAAAAAATAAATCAAATTATAATCTGAAGAAATGCAACTTTCAGCACGGGACTGGATAAAATAAATTAATATAAAATGTGATATTTTCTTTAAATAATGCAAGGCAAAGGATTCCATGATCGTTTGCAATATTTAAATCATTAATTCAATAAATTATCTTTATTTTTACAGGATTGAATTTATACAGGATATGCATTCAAATTCCTTTCCAATGGCCAATTTGTAAAATATTATTAATAGGCATATATATTGTTTAATACTATTAATTTGATGTAAATGAAGTAAATAATTATATTTTATGTAGCTTGATTCATTTATGAATAATGAGTTTTATATTTCTTCATACTTTGTTCTGTGAGCCATATTTTAAAAAAAATTAATATTTTAAATAAAAGTTGCTACATCAATAAGTCTTCTAAATCAATCATTAAAACTGACTGATTTATAAAATTAAGGAATATTATTAGGAAAACGCGTTCTTTTAGAGCTTTCAGTCCATCATCTTAAAGAAAATATTAATTGCAGGCCAATCAATGCCCGGAGTTACTTCAAGGCTAATGAATGTGTGATTTAATTGAAAATTTTAGAACCCATTACTCATGGCGAACCAGATGGTCGCCAAAGGCGGCTAGTATTTCATAAAATAATCCTAGCAGACAATTTAAGCTAAAAGAACTATATAACTTAATTGCACTTTGGAGATGCACATTAAAGTTGATTTCTTTAAACTAATAAATAGTACAAAGTGTTCTTTAAAGTAAACCGTCTTTAATCAAGTTTCCTAGATATAACTTTGAAATAATTTAAATTCACTATGTAGCAATATCATATTTTATAATACATTTTACTATATATCTAATAAGATCAAAGAACTTTTAAATTGTAGATTTCGCAATTGCTTCAATGTTACATTGGTTTAATTATCATACAATTCCATATATATTTTATACACACGTGTATTTTTTATATTTACCATAAAATGTAATTCTCAACATTGTTCCAATTGGAAGTATATGTACATTTTAGTTTATAAATTATCAAATAGATTATATTTAAACTGGATATAGTATACATTTGAAACATTTTTGAAGGAAACGAAATTTTGTCAAATGCTCATCAGAGTATAAATAAAACAGGATTTATTTTTAAAAAATAAGATTATAACTGACTTCCATAAAATACATATAGTATTCATAATATTAAAGCACAAAAAACCGACTTACATTTTATTTATTAAAATTTTACAATTCCAGCTAATTAATTTCAATTAATATTTTACAGCATAAACATTTGTTCTTTTAATACTCATCGAGCATGAATAAAAAATTTGAAGACAATTTTAAACGAAAAACATTAGTAAAATTACAAATATGACATCAAAAATTAATTTACATAGTTGCTATCGATTAAATTTACCATTTTACGCCAAATTTTTACGATATGCTAACCATCATATCGGTACATTTAAGAAATCAGGAACAAACCCTAACGCGAACATAGATGAATTTTTTAAAATCAAAATAATCACATTATATACAAACTATGAACATTGCGTTATATGTCGAGTTCTTCTCAATAAATTACACAATCTTCTCTGCACTTAAAAAATAACGATATTAAAATCAAAAAAATTATATTTGACATTTTACTATGTATGAAAAAGTTAAAAAACAATGTACAGATAATTAAATTCTCAGATAAATGAAAAAATTATTTAAAAAATCAAATTCTAAAATAAGAAAATTTTATCTACTGATGCAAAGCTATTCCGATTGCTTTTATGTTTCATTTGTGGTATCTAAAAGTTTAATACGGCATAGTTGTCACATTGTTAAGTGATTATACTCCAGATATTATAACTGCATTTTTAGTTAATATTTGAGATTTTCTTCCCTTTGAAGAGATGTAACAGAGATCGATAAAAAAAAAAGTCAGGTTCTTAATTTTACCATGATAATTATTAATGCATTTTAAAGATAATTACAATTTTAAATAAATGCGTGAATTAAATAATACTAAATTACAATAATTTTCGATGCCCAACCGAAGACTTATTCCCTAAAATTTCGTTATAATTGATTCGAACTGAGAGTAGATGTCGCATCCTCACACGCGATTTCTTAACTAACCATTTATAGAAACGGTGGGAAATCTAAATTATTGATATCACATTCTTTTAAAAGCACAGTGACCACTTAAAGATTTTATTGCCAATAAATACATTAATGATAAAACGTTTAATAAATTTAAATCTATTAATATCCCCAAAGATCAGTACATTAAATAACCATTAGAGATTTTTAAAAATTAAACACTAACACCACACTAATCAATAAGAAATGTGTCGTTAGTATTCAATGTATGCAATAATGGCACGATTTTTCTTACATTTTTGACAAGAATTTAATTAAAATTTTCGACAACTATATTTATATAAAGTAGAACACATTTTGAAATCTTAAAAAATTTCTTTTACATTAATTTGAAATTAACCCTCTGACTGCATAATTCTTTAAAACCACTATTTAGATTAGATGTTTGCAAATATGTTAAAAAAACTTTTAAGAAAATGAACCGATATTATATGTTACAAGATAACAAAAAATCTTGTTATCGCAAAAATAAACCCTGTAAAAAGGAGAAAAATTAGGGATGCAGCAGAAAATGGACTGATTGACGGAATACGCAGCTAGAGGATTATTAGCATTAAATTCTAATCGAAATTTATTAAAATCATAGATCTTATGTACACAGCTCTTATTTGCATGTTTCATGCCGATACCTAGAAAAAGTATAATCAAAACTTCACATAATGACAAAAACTATGAATTTTTCTCTAAAGCAGATTAATAATTAGGCTCAAAAAAAGTTGTATTCACAAAAAAATTCAATCATTATCTAAAAAAAACTTACCAATTATTAAATAAACACATTATTTTAAGTTTCATACATATAACCACAAAATTCGATTTATTACCACAATAATCATAGAACGTGAACTAGAAAGATGCGACACAAATCATGAACTCACCCAAGCAAATAACATAAGACAATGTACGCAGCAGTTTGGTAAAGTGTAGACGTCTATTCTGTATTTAAAAACGTATATTGAAGATACGTCGTAAGAAAGTAGCTCCAATCTTTTAAATTTTTTCTTTTTTTCCTATCAATAAGAAGTTCAATTCTCTAGAAAAAAGACAAATGAATACATTTAAATTTCGCTTTCAAACCAACAAAGAAATGCAACTTCGAATGTAGAGACCATACATAAACGAGCTGACCATCTGCAACGTTTCCTGCTTCAGCGACGAAACCAAATGAAAGACAAAGCGAGAACATTGAGAAAGTGGAATGCGCGCGCATAGGTGACGTCAAAATACTGATTAACATAAGGTTTATCTTAAATGAACAAATCACTGTAGAGAAAGGTACAACGTAGTACATATGTAAGAATCCAATCAGATATGATTGAAGTATACAAGAAATAATTTTTAATTATTTTCATCTGTGTTTGATTCGTTTGTTTACTAATCGAGTGAGTATTTATCGCTTTTTTGAATATGAAACTGATTTGAGCGCCAAACTCGAAATTTCAGAAAATGTGATTTTGAAAAATAAGCGATCCGAACCGTATTTTGAATGAAATATAAAGCATAGCATTTAAAAAGATACTCTTATTAGAATCGCAACATTTTTAAAACTAACTAGTGTGTTTAATGCGATGTAAACATTATTAATAAATCCATTAATACATATTTTTATTTTTGATCAAGCTTTTATGCTGGCAAAAAATTATTAAAAAAATTATGGAATTTTTCCATTTAAACAAAATAACGGAATTCATATAAAAAGAAGTTTCGATATTTTGTATTAAATAATTCTGAGATTAGGTCATTTTATTTTTTTCTATTATCAATCCTTAATCATGGAGCTTAATTCATTAAAAATTCACAATTGTATCAAAAACATATTATTTCAAAATATAATTATTAAAAAAAGATGAAAAATATTTAAATAACTTACCCGAAATTACTTTGATAACAATACAGGTAATCAGTTATTTCATTCGAATAATTCTTCAAAAACTTAGATAAATCGAATCTGTTATTTCAAATTAACACTGTCAGTTGTTGCATATACTGTATACAAATAATTTATTTGTGATATTAAGATCACGTGATAAAGCCATATGAGAATTATAGGAAATGGAAATTTTGAATAAAGCTCAGACGAAAAATTTAACTTTGTTAAAACGTTGAACAGTATTCTCGTTTTCAAAATGTGTTGGATTCCTATTCGAAATCAAATTCAAAGAAGATATATCTTTTATCAAAGCGTGTATCACAATGCATCTGTTACCGAGAATGAAATGTCTCCATGTTGATTGTTGTCACCGAAATTATTATTTTAGAATTTCTCCAGTTATATAAATATTTTCTTTCTTACGTAACACCCTTTGAAACTTTTTAGCATTGTAGCATTCAAACACACCAAAACTAAACTAATCCGATGTTGGCGTCAAAAAACATCGAAATGTCAGCACATTCGTCCTGTAATGCTAACCCGGAAAGGAAATGGGTTGGAAAATTAAGTTCGGGATGAGATTTTGTTTAATAGTTTCCAGATGTATAAGGGCAATTGCCATAAATATCCGTGAAATATGGTCTTCAAACAGAAAAACATAAACGTACTAATAATTATTTCGCTCTAGAGAAGCGCTTCGTCATCACTATCTATTTTTTTTCGCTTCTATGAGACCCGAGTTTGATCCTGAACTAGTTCTTTTTATAAATTTTTATTCAAAGTTATTTCATACTAGCAGCCTTTGGCGACTAGCCAGTTCGCCAATCTTAATGCCCGATAAAATTTTAATAATTTGATAGTCATATAATTTACTCATAATATTCTCATAATTATTCTCTCATAATTCTCATATAATTTACTCAAAAAAGTCTTCAGTCATAACTAAATATGTATCTCTCTAATTTTCCGTTATATCCCGCAGAAATTATGCTCTAAATTAAAGTGGAAATGATTAAACTGCAATTAATATAAGAACATTCTTTTACTGAAACAAAGCATTTTTATAAATATGAGTACTGAAAACAGAATAACTATTTAAACCTTATGGGCACTAAAGAATATCTTTCTTATATTTTGTAATATCTTAAGAATTTTTCAACACATTTTTCTCAGATTCATAATAAACAGATCGATTCATTAACAATGCTTGATTTTAAATGTATCAAATACTAAGAAAGTAAATAGAATCGCTAGAAATAATGGGTCGAAGATATGTGAAACCTAAGTTTATCTACATGGGGGACGGGTACTTTAAAAAACTATGTACTTAAAACTATAAGCATGCATGAAAAATACACAACTAACATAAATACAATTTATTTACACATATTAAATTAATAATTTGGAAATAAATTCACTTCATATGTTTAATAATTTTCATGTAAAATTAATTCCTAATGGCATTTAAATTACATAAAAACTATTTTTTTGAAATAATTATAGTTGTAACTTAAACACTAGAACGTCCGGGATTTCGATTCTCCTTAAACGACCGCCGATATCGTTTCGACATCGCGATGTAAAATATAGGAAGTAATTGTAATAACTAAATAACGGCAGGGGTACTGTTCCGTATGATTTAATTTTAAGATTTTTTAAATATTATCTCAGGTAATTATCATATATTGTGACCCTTTATATCATAAACTTTAACAAAAGAATTATTTAATCTTTAAAATGAAATAAAACAATAATATTCATAAATATTGGTATAATAAACATAAATAAATATTAGTATTCATAAATATTAGTATAATGATCAGTATAAACAAAATTATAATTTTTATAAGAATTATTTAATTATTACTTATCATTTTTATGCATAATGATTCGTACATACCTTATTTGCAATTGTTCCAGTGACATTCAGTTTTTCCCGTACATTTTCCTCACATCATTTTCACGCAAGAGACTCTTTTTAATTTAGTTTCTTTTACTCTCCTTAATTTCGCCCTTTTTGGGTTTTAGCGAATTTATAATTCCTTTTAATTATGTATTTATCACTGGAATAATATCAATTTCATCAGATTATTACGCTTTCTTCAGATTCTTCACAGTCGATTTCAGGCCATCTGATATCTTCATCGGAATCTAAATTAGCATAAAACAATTCACCACCATCCAATTCATTCTCTCTCAACAAAGCAGCAAATTCATCAGGGCTTAGACCTTTTTCGACGAGCCCTCGTTTCAGTGTGTCTGCTATTTACTAGGGGCGAAAATCGAATGATTTTTTTTTTGAGCAGATAAGCAAATGCTATGTAACGAAACATCTAGACTAGGGGTCAGCAACCTGTTTGTCCTTAAGGGCGCAATACTAAATTTGAAAATCACCGAGGGCGCATATTTTACAGATAATCAACAGGTATAAATAGGCATTCAAAAAACAGATTTTTTAAAACTTTATTTTGTTGGTGTCATACATAATGATACATATAATTAATTCAGTGTGAAACTTGGGTGTCCATATTTTTAACTAATTTCTTATAAGTGGGGATATATTTACAGTTCCCGGTCCTTAAACAATTATCTAAATGTGAGTCATTAAGCTTTGTTCGGTATTTTGATTTCAAATATTTCATATTTGAGAGCAAAGACTCGCAATTGTATGCTGTTGCACAATATGAATAAACATTTAGTGCACATTAAAACAGGATACTTATTTTCATCGACTAAGTTTAAAAACATTTTATCATTACTATGCGCTTTTGAAATAATATCACTTTGCAAGTTTATTATTTCTAACTCTAGGTCTTCGATATTATGAAGCTCGAAATACACAAACTATTTCAAGGACATCATCTTCAGTAACATTGAAGGGATTTATAAAAAAATCTTAGAACGGGTTCTAATGCTGCAAAATCTTCAAATCTAGAAGAAAACCCTTCTATTAGCTTATTTATAATTTCTAAATATGATGTAGCAGTAAAAGTTTCATTATTCAAATTTAAACTCTCAACAATATATTTTATATTTGGAAAATGTGATAATGATTTTTTTCGATAGATGGGATTTCAACAACACTAACTTGCATTTGAATGCATTTACTGCACTAATCATGTCAGCGATATGCTGATTTTTCCCTTGTATTTTTAAATTTAATTCATTCAACTTTGCCGTTATATCTGTCAGAAATCAGAGGTCGATTAGCCAATCCTTATTTTCTAATTGCTCGTAAAATTTGCCTCTTGATGCAATAAATTCTTTTATTTGTGGCAAAAGCATGATAAACCGCTCAAGTATTTTACCTCTGCTCAGCCACCTCACTTCAGTATGTGAAAGAAGATCTTTGAACTGAACGTCTTCATCTTCTAAAAGTAATTTAGACAATCTGTGTTGCATAGCTCCCGATCTTATGGAATTAATAATTTATGTTACTATCGTAAATACGTGTTGAAAACCGATTGTTTTTGAGCATAACATTTCCTGATGTACGAGGCAATGATAAGAAATAAATTTGGGGAATAAGGAATCCTGTATACATAAGGCAATAAATACTTCTTTTCTTACCAGTCATCGCTGGTGCCCCATCTGTTGTAATTGACGATAACTTTTGTACAGGTAATTTTACATCTCTGGTGCTTCCCTTTAATGGCAGAACTTTAAGGAATTCTCTTGTTGTAAAATCAGAAAATACCATCTTCACGCAAATTGCTAATTGTGATATATTTGTCACGTCTGTCGATTCATCCTTCTGTAGCGAAACGAAAATACAATTTTTCATATAATTTGCTAATTCTGCCTTCAAATTCTCCGCAATTACTTCAATTCTTCTAGTTACAGTTCGTGCTGATAATTACAACGTGTTTATAGCTGAAACTATTTCCTTTTTATTTTTAAATTCTTCAAAAAGTGAATCAGCAGCTTCTAACATGGCTTCTTTCACTAATTCTCCATCTTTAAATGGTTTTTTATTCTTAGCTAGCAAATTCCGATATTTTATATGACGCTATCGTTGCTGCTTTATATTGTTGCAGTGGTTTAGTAAAAACACTTTGCTGGTTAGTTATTGAAGATTTTATTTTTTTCTTCTAATTTCAGAATTCATTTAAAAGTCACTATCAAAATTGGTATGAACGGTCTTAAAATGTCGTTCAATATTACTTTTCTTGGGAATCGCAACACTATTATTACACAACAAACAAATACACTTCCCTTTGTAATCAACGAAACAATATAGATGTTCCCATTCATCGTTAGAATAATATGTTCTTTTTCTTTTACATTTATCCATGAAGGGTTTTGAAAGAAAAGAATTATTTTTGATTACTTGGTAGTTTTAAATGCACGGTCTACGCGTGGTCTATTCCAAGTATGATCACACACTAATAAAAAATAAGTGCGTGTTATTAGAAACGCTCAAGGTTAGCAAACTGCTAATCTATGCACAATCCTTAACTCAACTGACTACTTGCTGTATATCGCCGTTCGACAAGAGTTAGTTAATCGCTCTGGATATCATATATTTATATTAGTCCAGCGAGGGCACATTAAAAATCGATCGGGGGCGCCATGGCGCTCGCGGGCGCAGCGTTGCTTACCGTTGATCTAGACTCAACAATTTTAGTAGAATTGATTCATTTCCTCTGTGAACTCAATAACACTGAATCCAAGGTCAAAGAAATATGCGATAGCAGTTAGGAGATTTTGCGTTTTACTAATGGTATCTACTTTTTGTTCAGCGACAGCTATTTATTATGATAAGTTGTCTTGGCGTCGAAATGACTTCAGCGAACGTTCTGGATATATATTTAGTTGTTAAATCGCTCCTAATTAGCCAAGAACTACAAAACGTTTCTATGAAAAATGATTAAAAGTCAGGAAAATGTTTTAATTCCCTGGATAAATGCGTAAAGGAGAACAAACTAAATACTCTCCGATATCCAATCGATACTAACAGACTTTCTAGTCTCACGGATGATAAATAGTTTAAATAATTATTATTATCTTAAAATAAAAAATAAGATTTTCAAAATCTAAATTTTTTTATCTACATTTTAAAATTTTAAATGGTGGGAAATTATTTGATCGTTTTCTTTGAAACTGCGCATTTCGGAAATTAAAGCGAGCAGACGATAGTTAAACAAAAAAAGTAGAAGGCAGATGTTAAAAGTTCGAAAGCATTGGCAGATGTTTTAAAAAAGAGAAACATGAATCATTTTACAACAAAGAACTTTTACCAAAATGCTTGCTCTGTAAGAGCAATAAAAAAAAGTTTTTTTAATTATTGATAAAATATTAACCCTGAACTGGGGAGGTGCAGTTCCACGAGACTGCATTTTCTTTCCCCTCGAATCAAATTTTCTAATGAAAGTATTAGCTTGAAAATCAGCCAATATATTCTGCAGACATTTTTCTTGATATATAAATATATTTCAGAATTTTTACAAAATATTTTATCACTGAAAAAAGTAAATGCGTTTGAATGCATTTTCTTTTCAAATTATATGTTACAATACATAATATTCTTGAATAAACATATTACTTTATATTTTTTAAAACATATTTATTTTTCCAGTATGTAAAGTAAAAAAAAAAATGACAATGGGTAAAATTGGACCTTTTTGTATCGGCTTTTTTTCATAGAATGGTTTTCTCTGCCATGGGTATTTTAAATTTACAAGTTAAAAACTATTATAAAATTCAACCTATAAATTTTTTATATATCTCTCTTGGCATATTAATATATTTTATAAATTTTTCAAAACCATCACTTGAAAAATTAATTATATTTGAACATGCATATCATAATCAGTAAAATGCTGACTTTCATCGAAAAACTCCTCTGTACAATTGCAGAATTAAGAAAGTTAAATCATTTGTATAACATCGACTCTACAAACACTACAGGTTTATCTACGGAAACAGAAGTAAACATTCATTTGAAAAACAATTTCTGATTGCCAACTCGGAAAAAATATATACGTGAAAATATTTGGATACATCGTAAGAAAAAGTGTAGAAATACAGTGAGTCAGCGATGATAATCTCTTTAAAATCACGGAAATAAATCTTGCATTTTCGCTGATGCACGTGATACAAAAAATGATACTTCTGTGAATGGAAGCGATCAGAATTTAGGCACCACACCAGTTCTCGGATTTTGAAGCGATTGGAAAGACTTGCACTGAACTTTAGCTATTTTTTGAAATGAAAATGTTTGTGGATACGAGTAGTGATTATATATCAGATATTGAAGATGGAATCGTGCTTAAGGTATCCGACTACGTTCGATGAAAAAAATTTGAAAAATTGGATTTTTAAAAATCTATTTATGGTTTATAGATGTATGGTCTATTATAAAAACTATAAACACAAAAAATATATTTGAAAATATAAAATATTTCGAGAATTATGAAAATTAGTAGTAAATTTTAATGGAATATAACGAAAATTTAAATTTTTTGTTTAAAAAAAGGTTAGTTTAGGAACGAATTCTAATCGGATAAATATTAAGCGCACATCTTACTGAGTCTGCTGCCTTGTCGCCCAGAGACAGTAACAGGTCTGCAAAGGGAACTCAAGGCACTCAACAGCCACATTCGGATAGGGGTAAGCTGTTTAATCAACGCATAAGGACGTTTTTCGGAAAAAACTTGATTTTTTAGTTTGTACAGAAAATAGCAAAAACATAGTGACATTTTCTTTCAGTTTCCGCTTTGCCATACCACTACATTTAAAACCAGAGAGAATTCTCTCATCAGAACTTTCTCGCATATTCTCTAATAAAGGCGTTATTCCAAAGAACGCCTTGTATGACAACGGTGTACAAAAATCAACAAATAATAACCTTTGTTTGGCATTTTTACTGAATCTATTGTGTGGTACTTGATGAGGCGTTATTTATTATTATTATAATTATTACTATTTATTCATTACACTATGTTTATGTGATTTAATAATTTAGTTAATTATTTTATTTGTATCTTTTTGCTCTTTGTATACTTATTCATATATATAAATGAATACTGAACATAGATGGCGCAGTATGCTCCAACCCTTAAGTATGCTTGGAATGTGAGGGGAGCGCTGTTGAGATTTTTTGTAAACAATCATATCCGGTATTGGTGTGTAACTGGTGCAGGTAGGCAGGCATCCGCTCGCTCTCTGTTAGCGGCAAAAAGTATTATTTGTTCGCTCGTTGTTAGCGGCACTTTTGATATTTCAATATACATATTATATGTTTCCTTGTACTTCTGTGATGGTCGTCCATGTTTTGTCTATATATACTTGTATGGGTGCGTGAAAATGAAAAAGAAAAAATAAAGAAGAATTTTTCCTTGGATTAAATACACACACACCCAGCGCTACATATAAACACTCTGTATTCGAAAAATCAAATGTGTATTTTGAACTCTTTGTTTCTAGACGATTAAAACCAAAATTTGTCACAAGACTGAAATGATAGTCACAAAAATTAATTACCAAATTTGATGTATTTAAGTCAATGCGTTTTCAATTGCATGCTTCCAAAAATATAAGTCAACAGAGGGTCAGTTCGAACGAACCTATAATCGAACAGACTGGCAGACTTCTTCTGAGTAAAACCAGTTGCTAAAAACTTGTTAGATATCTATGAATTCGACATTAATACTGTGTATCAAATTCCATTAAACAAGCTCAAAGCATCTTTAACTATTTAACTGCAGAGAAGTGGATGGAAGAATATTCAGACAAGCATAAGACCGAAAATTTGCTTTTCAGACTTATAGATCTAAATCTCAAGATCGAATTGTTCGATCATTACAATATCTCCTCTATGCTTCGTGTGACAGAAAGTAAAAGCAGGATCAAAAAGGAAAAAACTGTTAATACTTTTAAGGTTAATCTTGATACTCATAAGTTACAAATGAAAGCAGGAAATGAATTATGTCTCAGTACATTTAATGAACTAAATACAAGTACTGCATTGGGATGTGCCTCAAAAATCTAGATAGGAAGCAATCAGCAAGATGGTTAGCTCCAGCCATTTTGAGTGAGTACAATAATTGAGTTAATGAATAATCACAGTTTTACACATACGAACCTCCAAATTTTGTCATTCATTGTCGTCACAGACTAAAGTGTGCAAAGACAAACATTTTGCTCTATGGATTGTTTATAATTTAACATACATTCTAGTCTTTATATATAATTCTTAATCTAAATGTTACCTAATAATGAATTCCTTAAATCGTGACATATTTTATCTAATATTACGTAATCAGTCTTCTCTATTCCTGAGAAAACTCAAGAACATTTTGTTCTTTACTAATTTAAAACTGAGGGATTACTTTTAAGTGCAGTTATGCAGAAATTTGGTACCATTTATTAAGCAATATCATATCGCTCTGTATTAAGGTATTACAAATACAACTGACGTATTCCACAAACAGCTGAGGAGTAAATCTATAAATGTCTTTTCTATTTATCATTTATGCATATCATAATCCATCTTTGTAAACTTTCAACAATTCAGTATTATAAACTAGAGTTCATATTATCGTCATATTGAAATTTCAAAAAAACAAATCTTCAATATTATTTATCGCTCACTTATTGAAGAATAATTAATTTCTCCCATTTTATACATTCTTAAAACAGTTGTAAACCATTTACTTTATGCATACTGTTGATATCGCATCTACGAAAAGATTACAATGTGTACAAAAATATCAGAAGAGTATACAATGGGATGACCCAACAGCAAAAAAGGACAATTTACAAAAAATTTTAATTCAAGTGGGACATTTATTAGAAATTATTGCTGTGTAAAATGCTAATTAATATGCCGGCGTCCTGGCTTAGGGGTAGCGTGCCTTCCTTGTATTCTGGGCGTCCCAAGTTTGAGTCCCGGTTTGGGCATGGTTATTATTCTGTGTTCTATTTGTGAGTAAGAATGAATGTGTCCCCCTGTAAAAAGGGGTTGAGCAAGCGAATGTGAAGCATGAAGTAGCTAAGTCGTACTCTTGACCCTAGTTGGCGTTACTGAAAACAAGAGGTGCAAATTTAAGCTTAAAATCGCTGACAGCAATTGATAAGCGCCGTTAGAAACGACAACTAATTAGTTTTTCTAAACAGCATTAAAGATTTTATATATCTATAACTAAATCATTTTCAATAGTAATGTGCTGAATTCCCATGAAAAATATTTTTTTAGTATAACATCTTTTGCAGAATGTCAGTCCTGGTTTAGTGGAGACGGACGACTTTCGCAACAGCGATTCCGTCGAGAGAGCTGCTGACGCCATCAGTGCCATCAAAATCCTACAGGTGCGAGATGTCACCGAGAGCGTCCTCTACATCCTGAGATCTCCTCATCAAGTAGAGGTGCACGACATCATGATACGATGTCAAGACCAAGAAGCATAAAATTGTGTTTCTTGTGCTCTGTGCAGCAGAAAAAAATATTTTCATGGATGAAAATGAGAAAATTTTTCTAATTTCGAATATCTTTTCTAATTTCCTATTCAATGGAATTGAAAATTGCATGAATAACAATTATGATCTTTTTGGTGTGTTGAGTTCCTGAACTTGGTATATCTATGCATGTCGTTGTATGTGAGTGACGGATTTTCTGCCACGCATCCATTTCCTGTTTCATTAGATGGCTCATCTATACATTTAATAAAACCCAAAGTATTTTCCGTATCTTTTGTCGTTGCTGTTTTTGAAACAATGATGCCTACTAACTTCAAGTATAAGACATTGGGACCTTGAGACAAGCAACAAACTTCATTGTTACAAAATCTCATGTACAGCCATGGCCCTCATTAAGTCCCAGAGGATTTTACAATGAGAGATTTTACACTTAAGTTGAGCTATTATACACACAGAAACAGGGCTTCGAACCGTAATTTTTTTTTGTTCCGGTTTTCGTTCCGGTTCAACTAAAAAATTAATATCGGTTCAGTTCCGGTTTTCGCTCCGCCAAAAATAACGGTTTTCGGTTCAGTTCCGGTTTTCGCTCCGCCAAAAATAACGGTTTTCGGTTCAGTTCCAAATGAATAATTTCATTTTATGTATATTCTTATTTGTACTAAGAATATAATTCTATCATAAAAAAAATGTAATCCTATCAAAATTTAGAAGTTTTTATTCTTTTTTTAATTGGTACACTATGTGAATTGATACAAACAGCAGGTACGATAAGAGCGGTGAGCAGAGGACGGCGAGCATTGGCATTGTTATCCTTTATCAAAATCGCATTTGACAACTAGGTTCATGATTACCCACATTCGTCGTTTGATTCTCACATCGTGCACTTGGCCTTGCAATAATTATGTAAAAAATATATTATTTATTTAACATATGAAAATTGCATCTAACTATTAATATATCTTCTAACGTGGTTTCACTGAGATTACTTCTGTTGTCTCGGAGAATAAATTTTAAACCTGAAAACGCTCTTTCAACACTAACGTGTAGCTGGAGCTGCCAAAACCACCACTGCAATCTTATACAAGTGCGAATATGTAATTTTATTCTCTTCCCAGAAATCTAAAATATTAGGCTTTATATCAAGCCTTCGTACATTGTCAAAATTATTTAAAATGAATTCAATGTCAATCTCGGTAGAAATAGAGGTTCTATGTGTTTTTATTACTGTCAATTCTTTACTTTTTAAAAAAGTCTCTAAATCGTCTTCATTTTCATCGCTTTCAGTAGAAGATTTTGTTTCCTCGTTTACTATTGAAATGGACTTTTCAAAAAATTGTAATTTGTTCCAAATATTCTTTAAATGTTGCACAGCCTGTACCTTTTGTGACGTGGAAAGCAAAATTTGATAACGCGGGTCCAAATAAACTGCTCCTACTAAACTATCAATTTCTATTAACAATGCTTCCCTGTTAGATAACTGATTATATAAAATATCTGCAAAGAAATTTTTTTAAATTTCGTAATTTTATTTTGCAATACGTCCAAATTCCGTAAAAATCGCTTAAAGTTAATTCTTCACTTTGTAGTTTCAAAGTTGCTTCCGTTAGGGGTTGTAGGGTATCAACAATTAATTTTAAGAAGATTTGATAGATGCTTCATGCTACGTCACTTAGGGCCTCTCCTGTCTATTTACTCCTCCCTGATCTATACAGTCTATACAAACATCCGTGGATGATCGCATGCTGAGATGTGAAAAATAAAATATAACTAGATATTTTTCTTAAAAAATCATCTATACTTCTAGTTTAATCAACTGAATTAAATATGTCTTCCACAAGTAGTTTCATGCGAAACTGAAACAGAAAAATACTAGTGAATATCAAAATAGGAAATCGAGAAGCAGTATACATGTAATGATAATTATAAAGTTGACGTTAAATTAGAAAATATTGATAAGTTGGTAACAGTAACAAAATGACTGAAAGATATATCGAACCGAAATAAACCGATATTTTTTTCGGTTCAGTTCCGGTTTTCGTTCCGACCAAAATAACGGTTTTTTCCGGTTTTCGGTTTTCGGTTCAGTTCCAGTTCGAAGCCCTGCACAGAAATTCAAATGAGTTAGTATAAGCAAGAAGTTCTAGAAATGAGACTAACGAATAACTAATGAGGCAAACTTACGGTATTTAACATTAACAGAAAAAGACAAAAATTGAACATTAACGCTAATAGGATCTTAGTCGAACGACGAAGCTTTCAGCTGTTTCAAATGTGCCACTTTTCATAAGAAGAAAGTTATAAATATTTATATTATATGGATGTTTAATTTATGTAGTGCAATATATATCGTGAATAATTCATTCTTGGCGAGATTTTGCTTTGAATAAAATTTTGCTTACAAGAACAAACTTTAGATTGTTTTTGCTAAATAGAATAATATTGTCAATTTTTTTTTTATTGGATTCCAAATTACTAGAAACTAATTTGACTAAAGATTAACTTAAGATAAACTTTCGCATTTCAAATTGGTAATTCGTTCATCTAATAAATGATGATATCACTTATATAGTAATGGTTTGTTCCATAATTACATCAGCCACATACTTCATTTCCCCAAAAAATGTTTAAAATATTGAAAATAATAAACCTTCTTGAAAAAAAAATTCAATAAGAACGAGTATTTCAGCATAACAATTCTTCTAATTTTTAATACTTAAAAAGAAAATTAAACACCTCGTTTTTATATTTATGCGAACTTTAAAGACTGAACTCACTCATTATTATTCAATTCAGTAAGAATTAGATCAGTTCTTGGAAAAAAAAAAAAAAAGATATTTTACCCAAGAGAGGAAGTCAGCTAAAATTTACCATTTTTATCCAGTTCCGCAAGAGGAGTTAATAATTTACAAAATGTGCCATTTAACTATATTCAGGACCATTTTTATAAAATAAATCTTCCTCATGGCGCACGTAAACCAATGAATTCTTTGAGCTTTTATCAGTTTATAGGGATCTAGAATTTCTTATAAATCGCCCTCTTTTTCCAACAATTCAAGTTAGGTGGCTGCTCAGCTACAGCATATAAGATTTTTTTTTCTAAAGGATTTTTTTTTTAAATATTCAAAAATATTACCCAAATTCGAACCATAGAGAAACATTATGCAATAAATATAAATGTTTTAAGAAAAATAATTATTCTGACAAATTTAAAAATAAATCTGCCGAATTATACAGAAAATTAAGATATAGTTTAAAATTTTCGACCTGTCATTCATTGAAACAGCATTCATAGGAATAAGCGGGATTTTCACTTACTGAAAACATAAAAAAATGGTGACCCAGTAGTGTAGACATCGATGAAATTTCACCATAATATTATATGGATCCGAATTTTTGATGAAATACTCTAATATATCCTTTTTGGATGTTACAAATAGCCAGTTGTGTATACTGCTGACCATTAAAATTGGATCATCAGGATGGAAAGATTTGACGAGTGTCAATTTCACATTAAAGGAAGAAAGAGGTTGGGATATGTATATATATATATATATATATATATTCCCTTAAATGCACAACTTCATTCTTCTAAAAACACTTATAAATGATAAAGTATTTCATCAGCAATAAAACTATTGGTTCATTTCATTGCCCGTATTATTAAAAACACACGCTGAAATTTTCATATAAATTCCTCTATTAGATTCTGAGATATCATGTTAAGTGTGGAGAACTTTTATGAATATTAAAATTTTGTGAAAATGGAAGTGAAAAACAAATTTTAGCTGAAAAAATATGTGACCCTGGATGTTGGGTCAGTCTTTTCTTTTTCTAGAAAAGATAAAGTATTTTGGAAAAAGAAAAACCTGAACTCTAAGAAATATTAATTAAAAAAAATTCACCAATGTGGTCTATAACAAGTGTTTTAAATGTAGTGGGATACCTTAATTTCGATACAGATCTCTCATCGGTTATTTTATGAAGAATAGAACATTTCACCCATGTGTGAAAATAAATAATTTCGATTTGATATTTCAATGTTAGCAGCGAGTTTAATAAACTTCGTAAATATAGATTTTAATGTACCTCGCTTTATAGATTATCATTTGATTCCCAATTTTCTAGCTACATCTTCTCGAAGAATGCATTAAGTCAAAGCATTGCCTAAGAATCCTCTTAATTGAGCTTTGCGACCATCTGCAGTTTTTACAAAAATATGAAGCGTGTTTATGTTATAACCATTTTATTCACTTCTAACATTTGTTGAGTCTCTCTCGAATTCAATATCAAAACAGAGATTTCTGTTTTGTACGTTTAGTTTCGGTTTCGTTTCCGCATCTGCTTTGCTTTCGCTGGCCCGTGCCCTTGAATCTGAAGTGGTGGCAGGAATTCAGCTGACTCATCAGAGAGAATTATGCCTCTTACTGTTTTTCCCCAGATGAGGTTTAAGATAATTAATGCATGATTTTTTATTCTTTACAAAACTCTATTTTCGATTGGGTGAGTGATAGCTTTTGCATAAATACAAGCTTTAGCAAAAACTTCTGTTGATAAACTGAGGCAAAAGAAGCCATAAAAAGTGAAGGGAAAAAAAAGTAAAATGGACAACGAAGAACCAAACCCCAATTTGACGGGTTGGAAAGAACAGAAAACGACAACAAAAAAAAACCCACCCAAAACAAAGAAGGTGAAAGGAAGATTAGCCAAATAGTATAGTCTCTTGCTTATTATTATCACCTGCGTCCCAAAGCATTTTGATGTTAGCCATTTGCTTCAATTTTGCAGGATTTTCTTTTTACCTGCAGAAGATGAGATGCAATCGGAACTATGTGAAATCTCTTTGCATATATTCTGAAGAATTCATTCAAAGGATTTTTGAAGCATGCCAGCAAATAGGGCAGTTTGTTTCTCAAATATTTCGTTTATTAATTGTAGAAATGATTGGAATTTCGCGTTGAAAGAATCTTGTAAGTCGGTAGCTGCCGGCATGAATTTGACAGTATCAGGATATGCTATTTGGATAAAGGAGTGCTATTTGTGGGGGTCGGTCTAATGCCACTTGGTCATACCAAGCCCAAATGAGCGGAGCTCTTTCTAATGGAGGCAGAAGTGGGCGCCATTCATTGTGAACGAGCACCGTTCAGGTGAAAGGACGACTTTACTGGAACACACACGACACAAACCGTCTTAGGAAGTGGTCGAACTCATTCATCTATCCTCAAGTCAGAATTGAGATCCAAATCAGACACCGATTCATCCCTAATTCAGTGCCCTCAGAGGTATAATTTGCTATGGGAACTTGGAGAACTTTGCTGTCACTTTCTATTGAACGTACCTCAACTGCCGTTATCAACACGGTGGCTTTGGTCGAGACGAGGACAGAGCTCGCTATC
>JAPMOQ010023721.1:5024-18132 GCA_026543055.1 Argiope trifasciata
TGAAGACTTCAATATGTTTTTCCCACACCAATTTTTCTGATATTTGCAGTTTTATTTTGTTTTCGCCTTTTCAAGTTTTTGTTTTAAATAAAAAAAATTGTGACCAGAATAATCTTATTTTATTGTTAACCATATCTTAAATTGATAATTTTTTAAGAATGTGTTAAAAACCGCTGCAGATATATTCGATTAACAAATCTTGATTATGATTATTGTAGATTTAAATTTAAAATGTTTTTAAACTATAACTTAGATTACTTAATGTAAAAAAATGAATAACAATAAAGCTAAAACTTGAATAAAGCTAAAACTTTGTACTTGAATCATAGTCATCAATTGTCCCATTTAAATAATTTGCCTTAAAATAGGAAATAAACTCATTACTAATAATGCTACCTCTATCATTCCACCTGGCAGCAAATCAAATCGCTTTTTAATCAATTGCGGATTTATTTATTTCGTACTCATAGGCAATACAAAGAATGAGACCACTTTTTCTGATAAATTGGTCAATTATTTTTATATTTATTTTGTTTAAGTTGATTTTTTTATTTCATTAACTAAATAGAATTACATTTTTTTATTGATTTATTATGACTCTAGATTTTCCGGATTCGCATCTGCACAACAGTATTGAGACAAATTTTTTAATTACATTTATTCATTATTCACTTGTATCCAAATCATTCCTCTATGTATATTAGAAATATTTTCGATAATTTTTACGCAATATTTATATTACAGAAATACTATAATAGAAATAATAAGACTGACACATACGATAAATTGTTACTTATGCTAGTATTTTGTAAATTTTAGAATTTGTATTTTTTAGTTACTTATTATGCAACTAGAAAAAGGAAATTCTTTAATTTGACCTGCTTGTGCCTTTTCTCATCCTAGAGACATTAGGGCACTGCCTCTCTTGACTTGTCGGAAATTTTGTAATTTTTTGTTTGTGACATTTGTAAATTTTGCAAGTTTATTTTAATGTGGGTTTTTTTATATATGATCGAATAAATATTCAGTTTAACTTTCAAATGGTTCTAAATAGCATAAATAATATTTTGTTATTTTTATTTTGTTCAATTAATAAAGTACTTCTAAAAAATTATGAATAACAGCAAAAACGTTTTATTTTGTGTTCGTTGAATAGCCTTTTACTTCACTTGTTAAATTTGACATTATTATATAATCTATCACATAACATTAAAATCATGGTTTTTAATATGTACCAATGCGCATTTTTGCAAAGTAAAATTTAAGATCTTAAAAACTTTTTTTAGCCTAGAAACTAAGTATTTCATTAACAGCCAATTGTATGTTTTCAGTTTCAAACAATTATTTTATGTTTGCTCCGAGATTGAGGTTAAAATTATCATTTACCTGAAATTTTTCCATCAGTAATTAATTGTGGTTAAGGGCTCTTAAAACTTCATAAAGAATTAAATATAAAAACTGTGCGACGTAAAAGTAAATATGATTTACTTTTTCTTGTATATAGAAAAAAATAAGTGCAAAGGAAGCAAATAAATATGGGTATACCAGCAAGTTTGTTATAATTTAATTTTAATACAGTTGTGCATTATAAAATATTTTTACGTAGCTATTTTTTTATTGTAAAATCAAATTACTATTTCCTTCAACTTAAAACTGCAAGGGAACAATTCCCCGTATTGACTCTCGTGACCTTAGCAGACACCTTGGAAAGATAAGAACGGGTATCATTTGATCCCCTGATCCTTCTAGAAAAGGAAAGGAAATACCAGGAACATAAAACATTCTTTTCTTGCATCCTCAGAGAATGCCCCATCTCCTTCACTGAAGGCGCAAAATCCTAACATTTCATTAATTACAAAATGTTAATTATCAAAATAAAAGCATCCTCAAATTGCCAATTTTAAATGTTAAAATAAATGCAATACAATTATTTTTTTTAAATCTAGCATATTTCTTAATTATGTTTCATATAATTTTTTTACAAATTGTGTATATATATAATTATAAATATAATTACAAATTATAATTATATTTATAATATATATTATTTTGCTAATATAAATGATAATTATAGAAAAGTGCAGAAATAATTCATATTTTAAAGGAAATATATAATTTCAAAATACTCTTCAAAAAACCATAAAAGTTTTAAAGATCGTAATTTGTAAAAATATTTTACTCCCTTTGTGTATTTTACCCTCTAACACATTAATCCAGCAGATGCTAGCATGAAACTCATTCCATTTATATAATTTCCGAAAAAAAAAAATCTTACTGTTGCTTAATATTTCAAATATAGATTTAAAAAATAATTTACAAAAATGATACTATGTTTTGTTTATTCATTAAGAGTGCAACAATCAAACTAAGTCTGTTAGGCTCGTTTATATAATTCTCATAGCACAAAAATATGGTTCACAAAAATTTAAAATATAAAGGCCTTATCACACGGCAAAATACCGTCAGACTTTCCGTGAGCAAGCTCCCTTTTCTACCCTCAAGAACTGGTCAAGCAAGTTTTTGATGATCGACAATTTTTCTGACGAAAATCAACCAATCATATGGAACTTCAATAGTGACGTAGTGCGCCAAGAACGCCGCGATTGACGCCAGCTTCTTTGTAAACAGTAATTAGCAAATTCCATCCTTAGCAATGTTTTTTTTATCAAATTCCTCCGTCTTTGGAGTAAAAAGTAGTTTGATTATTTCTGCCACTTTTTACCTCGATTTCAATTAATCAACATCTTGTTTTTAGTGCTCTTAAAATTTAAAAATGGCAAGAAGATGTGTTTGGTCAGCTGAGAAAGAGTCGGCTTTCATTCATCTTGTTCATGAGAAGCCGACTCTATGGGATCCATTAGATCTATATTATATGAAAAAAACTTTTAAAAGGACTTTGTACGATTTAATACGAATCGAGATGATTCGAAGATGGCCCGAGGATGAGGACCTCATAACATCAGGTAGGTGAAGTATTCTGTTTCTGGGTATGATGTGATCAAAAAATGTTTTATGTGAATTCATTTTATGATATGTAGAAAGACGGCATTTAATAAATTTTTAAAATTCTTTTTAAAGTATGTACAAAAAATTCTTAATAATTTTTTGTGTTTGTATATATAAAACGTATTATAAATATTAATCTCTTCTGCTGAATTATTTTATCTTCCATTTCTTTTAATCCCAGCTGAAATATGAAACTCATAAAGAAGTTCATTAATTGTTTTAAATGTTGGGATGCAATTTATTAACTATATTGATCCATGTATAGGTTATATAATTGTGTTATTCATTATATTAGACAAGATGGCTAATGTGGCGAGTTAGCTCTTAACTTATGACTTTCCTATTCATTATTAATTTCTATTTGTGATTGTTTTTCACTTATTTAATTGTGTATTAACATGTAGCAGTATTTCCTTACCAGTACAGCCAATATATTAAGGAAACTAAAATTAAAATTTTTGACAATTTATTCTACATTCATTTACAAGTCAAATTATACAAAATTAAATTTTGTATTGTGATTTTTTTTCTCCTTTTGCATTATTGATGTTTTCTACATTAAGTGACATTATTATAATGCATGCACTCACATATTTATATAATGAAGTATATGTATTTAATACTAAATTCTTTTTTATTCCAGAAATAATTCGCAAGAAATTCTGCATGTTGCGAACATATTTTCAGAGGGAAAAAAAAAGGACAAAGTTGCCTTCAGGCTCAATGGCCCTAGATATTGCACCAAAATGGGTGCATTATCAAAGAATCCTGTTCCTGTGAGACACCATCGAAGCTGGCTCATCTGAATCCAATTTGGATGAGTCCTTCACAAATGAAATTGGATGTTTTGAACCAATGGTATATTTTACAAAAATGTTTTTAATTCTTATATCATGCTTTTATTTAGTTGGTTATAACTTATATGTTATTAGTTATATTTATATTAGTGTTATTAGCTATGAATAACTTATATGTATATTTAGTTATAATTAGGCTTAATCATTTACTTTTAAGTTTTAAAACTGAATGATAAAAAAGCTGGTCAAGAGATGAATTGAAATAAAATGTATAACTAAATAACACCTAATGTAATTGAATTTTATTAAATACATCATTGGTGATCATATCATTAATTCACTATATACCATTCATTCAATCAATTATTATTAGAGAAGGGTCTGGCATCTAATCTCTTGAAGGATTTGGGTAGTACTTTTATTCTTAGTACGGGCATTTTTATGGCTACTTAAATGTATTCTTTGATTAATACTTCAATGCATATTGAAAATATTATTCTTTATAGATTTCTGTGGAAGAGGAAAGCTTACGGCCGGAGAGTATGGATGTGGAATGCATTCTAGAGGCTTCCTTAAGCACACAAGTGAAAAGGTCTGCAATGCCAGGAACTTCTAATCAAGGTCCTCCTCCCAAAAGACGCCGCCAGACTAATGTGGGGGAAGAGGTATTGAAAATGGTGTCGGCGGAATTAAAAAAAAAAGTGAAGCTTCAGAATCTGTTTCCCATGTTGTGGGACAACATGTTGTCTGCACTTTAAAAAAACTGGCACCAGCGTATGGGGAACAGTTCATACGATGAATATTCGAACTTGTTATGGAATTTGGAGAACTCCAACCTGATATTTATTCATGAATAAAAAATCATTGCTGTGAATTGTTTTCTTTTTGTGAATTTATTTGATCATATCGAATCTTTGGATAATTGTAATTTCTTAAATAGCTCATTAACTGCTTCTATATAATTTTAAAATTTAGTTAATGTTAATAAGGATTAATTCTGTTTTCTAACCTTAAACTGATGATCATATAGTATAAAAAAATTAAATCACCTTTCATATGATTAACAATAAAATTTAGGCTTCTTTTTTCTTTTAAATTAGCAAATAACCATTTAATTTGGGATTATGCATCCTTAATAGATATATATTTTATATTATACTTTTCTAAATAATAAACACTTTTAAGGCACTTAAAAATGTTCAAATTTTAGAACTTTGTCTGATGCTATGCACCCTGTTAAGCTTAATTAAGGAAACACACACCAAATTTTTTCAATATGCTTTTGTTTTAAATTTAATGTCAATAAGATAGTATTTTATAAATTCAATTAATTAATCCTAACACAAATACAATATTAAATGTTTTTGCTTGTTAAAGATTAACAACAAAAATATTTAACATAGCAAAAGAAAAGCAATGGAATTTTTAATTACCATTACAACCAGTTGAATGGGACAATAAATGACATTATATGAAATAAAAAAGACACTCAAAGGAAACTCATTTTTAAATTTGATAAATGTACAACTTGTCTCATTTTACAATCCATTTCATATTCATTATATTAAGAACTCTAAAGATTAAATTTGAAGCATAACTTACAATTAATTCAATAACTTTTTAGCTGAAAATAAATGTCAACAGAAGTAGCAATTTCTAAATGCAATGGAATTTCATTGCACAAACTTAATAATTTAGCTGCAAGTTCCAAAAGAGCATTCTCCACATTTTCACAGTAATTGAATTTTACTTTTTATATAAAACTTTAGTTAGTGTTTTCAATGTAATGATTGTTTTAAAATTAGTTTAATACTGCTTTATTCTTTTCTATATCATTTAGACAAATGGCTATGGCAGTGTTTTATGAAAAATTAGATGTTTTCTTGTATATATTATTTAAATGTTGAATTTTACGAATATAGTTTCTTTTAAATAATTATTACTCTGAAATAAGTCAACAATTTAAAGCTTACTAATAAAATTATTATACTTTTCTTATGTAATTATTATTAATATTGTGACTGAAATTTTTTCAATTTGTATATATAGAATAAATTATAACTATTTCAAATTATATAAAAGGGATAGATACCATTTTCAAAATCTATACAATTTATATATCAATTAATTCATTTTAATTTGTAGTAATCATTAAAAAACAAGGAAGCAAAATCACATCTTAATAATTTTTATTTGCACATTACAAAAAATATAGATAAAATACATCCACAAATATAGGGAGATATCATTGACAGAAGATACTCAGATGATGCTGTGTCCATTCTCAACCATCTTCTATAACCTTCAGCATCCTAAATTGAAAAATATAACTCATATTTTTTAAAATGAACAACTTTAAGATAATTATCCATACATAGATTTATTAAATGTAACATTCTTCTTAATGATTGAATGTTTGGAACATTTCAAAAATGTCAACTCTGCTCATTGATACAAATTGTATTAATAATTAATAATTTAAATTCCTTAAAAGTAAATAACCAATAGGCAAATCTGGAATGCATATCTTAAGTATTGCATATAAATAAATTTAAAAAGTACTCAAATAAGCAAAGATAATAATAGAAGTTCTTTATATCTGCATCTTTTTGTTACGAAACATTTTACTTAAAAAATGCTAGCTAATTTTTTGCTTACCTCCAAAGCTAATTCTCTCATTAAATTTTCCAAGCAGCCTTCCTGTATGCGTCTAAGCAGCCACTTCCACGACCACAATCTTCTTTGGGATTTCTCTTTTTCTCTTAGCACTGTTCCCAGGATGATGCATAATAATGCAGGCTCATTGATATCCATTTAGCACGGAGCATCCACGAGTTATGAAATGAAAAACTGCAAACATTCACTTAATGGAAGTAATGAATAAAGATCGATAAATACGCCAACTTATTCACCTGCTTTTCTAGGTTTACCAGACAGCAAATGCTCAAGTGACGTCACTTTCGTCAGAGAAAGTGACGATGTATTTGATCGTGTGATAAGGCCTTAAAACTAATAACGCCCACGATTGGTTTTTGTAAATTATTAATAACTCTTTAATAAATCCATTGAGTTAAATACGATATTATTTATATTTGTTGTTTCCATACAGATTACTGAAAATTGAAAGCTACTCTAACCAAAATGATAAATCAATTAATAATTTAATACAGTTGAATTCAATAACAGAAAAGGAATACCACATAAGAAATTACCATCCCACAACGATGCGATTTTATCATTAGCAATAAATGATAAATAGAAAGTTTTCTTCAAATATTTACTACAAAAAGATAGAAAGGTTTTTTTTTATAAATGAATCTTATGGATGAAAAGAGTTAAAAGGCTCTAGATGTCAATCGTAATAAAACATAACAATAAAATAAGATATTTAACTGCATCTACCCCTAGTAAAAGTTCACTCCTGAGTTCCCAAAGAATTATCTGACGAAAAAACGCATCAATCAATGTCAAAGATCCCATAGAGAACACCTGCTGTCAGAAATAACCCCCGAAGAAATAGGAGGAAACGGAAGAATGTCCCCAGCAGGATGACATTATCAAACCAGATTTTCAACTCCAGACCAGCCATTCTTCCCATCCCCTTAATTGAACCGTAAAAGGGAAATGGAGAAATCTGTGAATGGATCACTTTACTCATAGAATTACAAAATCATTGGAAATCGCATATCACTGTAATTGGTGCTATTCACAAGAAGTGTTTGTAAGAGTGGAGTAATTGCTTATTTTGTAGTATTTGTGATTTCTTGACTTCAGTGATTTCTTGCTTGACAATATGAGTATCCGATAGAGATAATTCTTGATTGCCCGTGAAGTAACCTCCTTTCGGCATTCATTTTACAGGCGCCATCTGTTTGCAGAATATAGAACTAAAGTAAACATTTTAAGAAAGGATACTTTTTAATTTCAATTTTTTTCAGAAAATACTTAAATCCAATGAATTAATTAATTAAATTGTTGTGAGAAAAAATCAAGCTTAAAACTTTATCTCAAATCGATAAATTTTCAATCCTACATTACTTAATAAATGAAATGTTAATTATAATTAAAAAGATTATTCATTCTAATTAGTAATTTTTAATTAAAAGTGTGATTAAAATAACAGTTATTTGGAACAAATATTTAAAAATAACAATAGCAAAAATATTTGTTATTAAAAAAATCGTGGATTATGCATCCCTACTTGTAAGCCCACTCTCAGATTTCTCTTTTTCCCTTTAAGCGTTAAGGGAAGGAACTCTCAAAGATTACACCCCCCGATGGTTCAAAGACACAAAAGAAGATTGTTTTGTATTTCTGGGATTTTCTATCCACCACCTGGAGGGTCGGGATCGGTCGATACTCCTTTTCTTTAGCCGAATTCCAAAGATCGAAGAATTTTCAGGGGGGTTACGCGTCCACCCCTCTTGACCCGCTTGCGGTTTTCAGAGATGTCGTCTCAGTTTTGATAGCGCAATGTCATTTTCAAGGAGTTATACATTTGCGGTTTTAGTAGACAGTAATCTACACTAGCCTCTAGGGACAGCACCCAAATTCTGCTCTTTGGGGAAAATGAAGGGATTTACTGATGTTTAAGGTGGGTTCAGACGAGGCTTATTATTGTCCGCAATAGAAGATCCCGCCTACTTTTGTAAAATCACGTGACCGCAACGGGACAATGGCAAATGATTGTCCCGACAAACATTGTCCGCGTTGTCTCAAGTGTTCACACGGGGACAATGCCGGGACAACAGCAGAGAGACAATGTTTGCGGACAATAAAAAGCCTCGTCTGAACCCACCTGTGGGGTAACCACGTAAACCAAAATTAGTGGTTCATTTTTTCTATTATTATTATTTAATTAGGTACTTTGATTAATTTGAAATTTTCTCTTTTTACTTACAAACGTATTTCGGAATAAAAACACGATGTCATACAATTTGTTTATATGGAGTTTTTGTGACAACATACAAGTATTTTATTTTTATTTGATCAGTTAGTAACTATTGAAAGCTTTTGTATTTATTAGAGAAAATTTTGGTTTTATGAATTTAGTGTTATATAAGTTTCATCGCCAGTATGCATTCTTAATGAATGTTTTCAAACACATAATTAGGTTTGTATTAAATACATACTCAACTATATGTATTAAATATATATAATCATAAATTGTAGTTATGAATATATATATGAGTCTAATATTTCAATTCAAAGGAAAAATAAATTTACATATTAAAAGTGGATACATTTCAGTTTCATAATTTAAGTGAATTTTATTAAACTCTACTGAAATGGCATTTAAATTTATTTATATTATTATTTTGCAAATAAACAGTAAAATCATATTGAAGTTTTGAGTACATGAATATTTAGCCTTGATATCTATGTCATTGAAGTATTTAATGTTTCATTTGACAGACAAATCAGTTAATATTAAACTGATGATCATGAAGTAGATAATTGCTCATACTGCTATGAGAATATATTTTAGTTTAAATGTAATCTGTTGGTCCTATTTATTTTTGATTAAAAGATTATTTAAAATGAGAGTCTTGTTCATGTCTCAACGAGAGCAAAAGTAAAAAATTGCATTGTAATCTAAATTTGTGCTTCATTTAATTATTGGAAGTGTTATATATGTAATAACATATTGAAAATGTTAAATGTACCTATATTTAAAAAAAAAAAAACTGTGAAAAACTAACAATTTGAAATGGGAACATTTATTATTCATGATTAAAAATTTATCATTTTTTCTTTAATAATATTTTACTAAATTCTTATTATTGTTCGCGTCCTGACTTTTGAGGGGAGGGGTGTTGACATTTATATTTATTATTGAAATATAAATTTTTACTGACATATATCTATACAACTGAGATTTTATGATTTCAAATGTTTTTTAATATTTTTATTTTTTAACAATATTTAAAAATTGCTAAATCTTAGGATGGTGTTTTAAAGTTCTAAAATCTTATGATATTATTAAAATTTTAATGTAAAATCAAATGCATCTAAATAACCAGTGTTAGTAGAAGATAAAATATAAAGGCCCAAAGCTGTTATTTTATTGATCAAAGTTTTATATATAAATATAACCAATAAAAGAATTATATAATAACATAATATTTATGCTTAATATCCTTGACAAAATATTTTTAAGTATCTGATTATCAAAGTTATGGTACTTTTACTAATTTTACATCTCTATCACATATCTTGTCCTTCAAAATAAGTGCATGAATTGCAATAAATATAACAGCCTGGATGGCCAAAATATATAATTTTTTGTAACTATAATTTTAAAAATACATATTTAGTCTTTCACAAATTTATTTTTAAAAAAACTGCTTGGCATCAAAAATATATAAGGATTTTTTTTTAAGGCTGAGAAATATATGAAACAAGTTTGAGGATTTAAATTCTTGTATGTTCAGTTTTATTCATTGATCCCAATTTTCTCCATTATTATACTATTGGTACTTAACCATATGTAATATATCAATGGTATTCTGTTTATTTTTTAAGTAAAATTCAATTAAGCTGAAAAGCTAAAATTTTAGATCTCTCAGATATTTATGAAATTATTTCCATGTTTGGAAATACTTATAAGTTTGAATAATTATTTTCGCTTATGACATGAAATATGTTTTATGTTAGGTCTAGAATTACTGATATTCACTTTGTATCATGTTGAAATTAATCCGGTAGGCAAAACATATTGCTTGAGATAAGCATTATGATAAGATTTCACATGCAAGAAAGGCAGACTGATATTACTTTTGTCTTGAGTGTGTTTTTTTAATGACATTTTAAAAATAGATTAACATTTTGTTGAATATATATATATATATATTCTCTTCCACATAAACTCAACCCTATTTATTTTGTTTAAGTTAACATTTGAGTTTGATATCTTTACTATAAAAAGGAAGGAGTTAATGAAAAAAAAATTTATTATTTTAAAATACAATACGAGCAAGATTTTATTTTTGAAATTATTTTAAACAAATTGTTAAATACATGCGTTAAGTATCTTTTTAATTAAATAATTGTTGGTTTGATACCTAAAATTATTTTAAGTTTTAATTTGTTATCAACTAATTTCATTATTTTTGAATGATCCCTAAGGATTATTTAAAAATTAGTGTAAGTGAAATTGATTGCACACAATATCATTATAGAAAGTATAAAGTTCAATAAATTCAACTCTGACTTCTTGAAGGCAGTTAAAATTCTAGTGTTTATAGCATAGTTAATTCTGAAAGTTCAGCTACAGAATTATATTTAAACATTTTATGTGTAAGCATGTGCATGCACATTACATTAGGAATTGCATTATAGAAATGCTTAACTGGTTGTTTTAATAATTTCAAATATTTGAATAGCTGGTATTTGAGTTCAAAATCAAATCAATCACACATAAAAAAATGAAGTGGAATTTTGTTATTGGAAAATGATTGACTATGCATATATGCAAATAAGTCTTCATGATATGAAACAATGATAGTATTTTAAAAGGCATCAAATATGGAGTTTAAAGTTGAGATATAGTTATTTCCTCATTTTGGAGCACTTACAGATATGAGAGATCATGCTCACTTGACATGAAATATCTTCTCAGTCAGATCCCAAAATATTGATATTCATCTTGAGATTAATCAGTACTGATAACTTATTACTGTAAATAGGAATGAAGGTAGTTGAAGATGCCTCAAACAAGGAAGGAAATATTGATACCAGTATGTTTTGGTTCTCTTTTAATTTGCACTTTTATAATAGACCAACATTTAAAAAAATAATCACTCCCATATAAACCTTGTTAATTTTATCAAGGCTAACATATAACATCTTTACTATCAAGAATAGGAATTTGTGAAAAAGTTAAGCACTTTAAAATTTAATTGGAACAAGATTTTGTGTAAATATTTAAAACAAATGATTGAATCTATGAGTCGAGAATCTTTTTAATTAAATAAATGTTGATTTGCTGATATCTATAATTTGATGTCAGCTAATTATGTGTTTCATTATTTATTTATTATGAGCAAGTTAAACTTTTTGATTCCAAAGATATTTAAAACAGATTATAAATGAAGCTCATAACATAAAATATCAAATACATATGTATATACATAATACAAAATGAAGTCTCCTGAAAATGTCTGTTTATTTGAACCTCAAAAACTCGAGAAATAATGGATACTAAAGATATTTATACCATTTTATAGAGCATTTATTGGGTAAGGTGTATAAGGTATTTATTGGGTATATTAAAGTCATGTCAAAATAATAAAGGAAGTTTTATATTTAAGATTTTAATTGTTCTGTGCATGCGCAAACAGTAAGAGCTGTGGTATACATATGTGATACTTTTCTTTGTTTACATCTGATTTTAAACAGTGATTCAAATCTCGTTATGCCAAAAAGAAGGAAATCTAATCTTGGTCAGAACATTTGAAATATCAAAAAGTTTTGTTCTATAAAAATTTGTTTTGTAGCTATTTTTGATAATTTCTAAATATTTTCCATTTATTTGATGTTGTCAAACATGCCCATGCTATATCGGGTAGAGGTTAGACAAGCTTAAAACTATTTTTTCTTCTTGGATGCTATATAATAGGCAATGCCATGCAGTTACTGCTAATATAAATATATACATTAAAAGTAAAATATAAGCATGTAATTTAACCACAGCAAATATTTAAATAAATCCAACACTGAAGTTAATTATGACTAGAATAGTATAAAAGGATTAAGCTACAGAATTCTGTTAAAATGCCTTTTTTATGCACAGTAAATTTTCCTAATTATAAAATCTACAATAAATAAAAAATTTCAAAAAGAAAAAAAATTATTTAAGATTTTTAAAGTGAGGATAAGCAATGTAAACATAAATTACATTAACGTATAAAAATAATTATGACTAAGCATGTCATATATTACTAAAACTTATACTTTGTAAATTCATATATAAAAAAATTATTCAGTAGATAGATTACAACAATAGGTTACAGAAGTTCTTTTTCTAAATACTAAAATTAAGTCACTGTAAAGATCTAAAATAATTTAGAAAATTTATGTGATTAAAATGCTTATTTTAAAGAATTACAGCATTTTTGACTAATTTACTTATACCAGAAGTTTGATTACTTGATTAAAAGTGATATTATATAATAGTTTCACATTTTTCCATTATATTACTCATATAAATTTTTGAAATAAAATAGTGAACCTCTAAAAATTTATTGAATTGAGATGGTGTATATATATAATACAGTCAGTGTAATACTATAATAAAAAGAATT
>JAPMOQ010023722.1:2851-16010 GCA_026543055.1 Argiope trifasciata
ATATATATATATATATATATATATATATATATATATATAATTTTTCGTGAGCTAAGTAAGAATTAAATTTAAAAAAAATGTATACACTACTTGTTCCCAATAAATTGATAAAAGAGTCACTCTAAGCTATTTTTGATGGAAATAAGTCAGAATTGAAGTACAGTTATCTAAAAAAACGCTGAGTAAAATCTGGTACGCGTAAATATTTATGCCCTTTCAAATACTGAATTAAAAAAAATGCATTGAGAATTAACCGCCTTTGGAGATCAGCTAATTCCCCAAGAATATTAGTTGTGTTTACTTTTAATTCACTCTTGTTCATGATTCCGTTAGCAATTTTTTTAAACAAAAACTTCTCATTAATATTCAAACTTTATTATTATAATGTTCTTAGACTTTTTGTGTTCTTTAAGAGCATAAACCATTCTAATTGAGTTTAGTACCATAACAATACCGTGTATCTAAACACATAAATTCACAATAATAATACATAAATTTAAAAAGAAAAATTGAGTTTTAAATAATTTTAGGAAGTTTTAATTTTATTAAAAGAATTAATAACAGTTGAAAGAAATATAGTACAAAGATAACTGGAATGTTAAATTTTAAATGGCTTAAATGTATTTTTTAGGAACTTTCTCCTCTTCAATTATCCTGGACAACGCGTGTGCTTAGAATTGGTGTTGTGTATTTATAAATAATTTGTATCTATGCACAAGTACCTCATTTCATTTTTCATGTTGTTCTCAACAGGTGGATTTAAAGCTTCTCATCAAATTATTATGAATTATTTATATAGTGGAGGAATTATAAATGTACTGTAATATTTTTATATACTTTTCTGTAGCTATACGCGTTTTCTCTAGAGAGGGCAAGGGTCTAGTATTATCAAGTGTAGTCTGTTCCTAATGCCAGAGAGGCATTAGCACTCTAGCACTCCGGGGGTCCTATCAAGTTTTCCTCATGGTCTATGGCTAGGGTCGGGGTATCGCTCAGCATATAGGGAAGGCAATTAAAAAAAACCGTTTTTTAGAAGTTGAATTCAATTCACAGAAAAAAATTTATCCTTCATTAACAGTTCTATCCTTTTTTTCTTTAATTATTCTTATTTCTCATGCAATAAAAAAATTATAATGTAATATTTGATGCTTTGAGAGATTTTGATTTTAGATCTGTTTAGAGATTTGGATTAATCTTTAATTTATGATGAGATTTTAAACTTTTATAAGGAGGAAACCTTTCAAGGCTGTATTGTTCCTAATAAAAGATTCAAACTCCTATTAATGTTAATGATAGGTAGAAGTAACAAAATGAATTATTTAAATACTACGATGGGTTTTCGCAACTCTATAATATGGCTTTTGAAGGTTGTTTAAATAGGATTAGCATAACTCAAAACACATCACGGTGGATTAATGCAGCATCTATTAAATTACACCCTAGATTTTATACAAAGAGTCGTGCCAAAGATCTACATTTCGATATTTTTTTCTCCGATGACTTAAATTTAATACACAAATTCGTATCGTATTTCTACCCTGTAATAAAAAGGGAATAATTGCCATATATGATAATAAAAATCTGCTCACGAGTGTCTTCACTGAAGGTTAAGTATTTTATTGGGCAATAAGGATAGTCCTTATTCGGGAGTACGAGAGAAATTTTCGAGGTGACCATTCCCGCAGTTTTCTATTAAATTCCTCACTAATTTTTATTGAAATATGCAATTTTTATAGTGTTGTAATGTTTGAATTATTAAACATGAAATATATCCAGAATCCAAATTTTAATTGAAATGTCAAACTAAATCTACAGCTGTGAGTGAGTATATTAATTTTAATTTATGATTTGTGATTTATATAATTCTCAGATTATGAAAGGGAAACACGTGATATTATATTTTTTGTTTTCAGAGGTTTCGATTTCACCTTATTAAAACACATATAAAATTCTTATATTCGAAATGGGCTTCTAATATGATACGTTGCAATTCAGTGTTTCCAGTTTTTTATTACCACGAGTTCGTAAGTGGCAGCAACCTACTCGATAATCGAATTACAGATAATTAATCAATAAGTGAATACAGCTTTGATGAAATTCTGTTGATGGTAATGTGATAATTCCTGACAGGTCCTGAGAGCTATTTAGAAATCACGAATTGATCACTGCTACCCCCATCCTTTAAGATACACAGATAAAATTGAACAACCGGACCACGAAGACAACAGCTCTGGTAGCAAGCTGTCGTTGAGTTCTAAGGATCATTACTAACCATGTTAAAAGTCCATATATGGCCCTTCCTATGGGAAGTACGTCCCATCATCGATGAGAGGCAATCAAACTCCTCCCCATTTTTCTACACCTACCTTGGTAGAGAGAACAAACCTCCATACTGAAAGCTTCTCATTATAATTATTTAGTTGTTCTAATTGAAGAAACTATTTAAAAAGATTTTTTCAAATTCTGAATTTAACTTGCGAAACTTTTAAAACATAAATAGCACTTGAGCGTAAAAACAAGTACTAAAATAAGCAAAATATAATTGGTTATGATAAGTTATGCGTTATTAAGTCATCTGCTAATAACATGTAGTATAATAAGCTAATAACACCAGGACAATGAAAATTGACTAAAGATTACATCAAACTTGAGACGTCTTTATTTTATTTCTTTTCATCTTTGATAATTTATTTTGTAATTATAAGTCTGTTAAGCATCAATTCTTGAAATTGTTTATAAACTTTTTAAAACTTTTATCTAAACAATTATAATAAATAATTCATAATCAGAAAAGCTCTTTTATTCAAATATTTTGGCTATGATAATCTATCTGCTAATAAGCTGTAGAACAATAATCTAGTAATATCAGTACAAAGAAAGCTGACTGAAGATTGTAACAAATTTACCAATTGTAACAAGCTAATCATAAATTTTTGAAATTGATTATATACTCTTTAAAACTCTCATTGAAAACAAAAGTATTATAAATTATGCACGATTAGAAGTGTATTTTTTATTCAAATATTTTACTAAGACTTCTGTAAAAAATGTGTTCAAATAAGATTAAAAGCAGATAATTGTTGAATTAATACAGAACAATCAACAGGCCTTATGATGAATCACTGACCTGGAGCAACAGAAACCATTTATTATCTGGATTCTGTACAACGATAAAAACATTGTTTTTCTTTCAATATCTTAGACTTTTTATGCATGAATGATTTCAAATCCAGTTCCATTGTCAGTATAACAGATCTTATGAAATACTTTTTGGAAAAAAAGGGAACAAATCGTAATTATAAATGAAAATCTTGTTATATCAAAAATGAGACACTGAAAGAAAATTATGCATATATGCATTAATGCATTATTATATAATATTCTCTTAATGATGATATGAAATAATTTATAATCTTATTAAAAATCAATTGAATGATTCACAAATAGTTATTGTTTTTATTCAAAATGGTTATGACATATTTCTAGCTCAATTTTTATCAGCAAAATTTTGGTTACAGATAAGATAAAATGTTTTGCACTTGATGTATTGGGTTGATTGCAAAATATTGAAAACAATTACAAGTGATGAGAATTCATAATGATTTAAATTGAGCATATATTACGATTAGAAATAATAAATAGTTCATTTAACTGATCATGTGAGTCATTTCTCCATATAACCGTTTGGAGGATAGAATGGCCATATGAATCATTTTATCATTATCTCCTTACCTTATAATCCAAAACTGGTTTCTTCAGTAAAAAAATAACTAAGTGCTACAACTTTTCAACCGATATATTCTGAATATTAGTAGGTGGGTTATTAATCAAAGATAAACATATCTAAATCTGGTTAGCGAGAGTAATTAAAAAAGTCTAGAAACTTTGCATGACGGATTTTATTAAGATTTAAAGGAATTGCTATATTGAATTGTTAATCTTTATTGAAATAATTGAAGCATATTCTCTGTCACGAAAGAAATTTTTTTTTCTGAACTCAGCTTGAAAATGAAACATTATTTACATGTTAAGACTCTACAATAGATTTCAAAATTTAGAGACATAACCATTAAAGGTTTGAGCATAAGTTATTTCTATGTCTTTTTTAAATTTTTGTTAAAAAAAGGTGGTGCTTTTTTTCTTTTGAGCGAATAATTTGAATTTTTATTTTCTAATAGATGTTAAAGTTCTAAATTTATACAATGAAAAAAAAAATCAAGTCAATTTGTTGAGTCATTTCTTTCTTTGTATTAACACTACGAATGCCGTGAGGACTTGAACACTTGTTGAATAAAATTTCAATATCGACCCGAGATGCCTACCAACACAACTGAGGAACTTCTTTCTCTTTTGATAAGCACTAAAGTGATGTTCGTTTACATCGCTATATATGTGCAAAAGAGACAGAAGTTTTTCTTTTCTGTAATTTTGCTGTGAGATTTCGATTAGGATACCTTTTACACGTGTAATTTCAGAAAAGTGAAATTTAGACATCTCCAAAAAATGTATTCGATGCCCAAACATGTATTTGCATTGTAGTTATCATCCCTATAAAATATAAGTTGATAATAATTTTTTTTTTCAAAACGGTCGGAATTCTTTTAATCTTTGTTGTTGAAACTAAGTTTCAAGCATTTTGTCCTAAATTTGAAAGTTTTTTGGAATGGGAACAATAATTCATATTTTGGGTCGTAGTGACCTGGCGGCAAATTTCCAGCTTCCGAATCAAACGTTTTCAAACTCTTGGCCTGGTTCTATTGAAGAGCTGATGTGTAATCTGATTTGGCGCACGTTCGTGGGACCTCTCAAGTTTGGATTCCAGTTCAAATTTCATCTTCTTCATCTAACCATGCTCAAAATTGCAAGTTCTCTCTTAAAATTGTCATAGTGTTATTTTAAAACCGCGTACTTAATCTAATACTATAATACGAGGAATGGTTGCCAAGTCGAAAATCACCCCAGAATTAATAAACTCCGGTAAACTTGGGGGTCTGGGGTTTTTGACCACGAGGAATCGATTGGCGCCGGTTTTGAAGCAGTTCGGATTACAGATAGGATATTTTCAAACTTTATTAGTTCGCCATAATGGCTGCTCAAATTCTCAAGCGGTAACGTACTGCTATCTATAGCCAATATGGCGAACTAATAAAGTTTTATGTTTATGCTGTTATAGGTTTATAATATGTTTCTTATGTATGTATAAATGTTTGGTTTTTCTAAATAAATTTGTCAAAAATATTGAACTTCAACACACTTCAATCTTTACCTTTACTTTACCTTTGTATAGAATAATTCCCTTTCCAAACTCTAACTTTGTTTAGAATAGTTTACAATGGTGCACTTTAACCGGTTGTCTTTTCACCAACGGTTTCACAAATTTTCTTATGGCATGTATTGTTTTGATAAATCCCAATTGAAAATTTAAATCTTCGAGTTAGCTTCGATACCTGTTTTCTCCGAGCGGAACTCGGTCACAGGTATCGAAGTAATAATTAAACTAATTAATACATATGCATAGAGACTATTTCGAATATTTATTATATGTTCTTTTATTGCATTTCAGATTTTAAGAGACAATCTCAGATGATATAAGCAACCTAGAGAAGAACAGTTTTCATTTATTTTACTTCACAATTATTGTCAGAATGTGGTCATCTGAGAAAGACGAGGACTGCAACTCCGTCCAGAAGAGCTCCGAATCCTACATCTCCGAACCTGAAGAATCAGTAGAAGTCAGTGACCTCATTGGTGGCTACGGTCCGTGGCAAAGAGATATCTTCGTTCTCCTGTTCCTAGCGTCAATTCCATCAGCATGGCATAACCTTCAAATGACCTTCATGGCTCCCAAAGGAGTGGAATTCTGGTGTTCGAAACCATCCCACTTAAATATGAGTATAGATTCTTGGCGTAACATGAGCCTGCCACCACACCATTTAGGATTGGATAAGAGATGTTACATAAAACCGTTTTGGAGGTTGGAGGACAATGCTACTGTCGTTGAAAGTGACCTTTTAAAATGCACCAATTGGGAGTACGATAGCAGTTTCTATCCGTCCACTATAATTGACGAGGTATGTATGTATTCGTTTCGTTGCATGCTTCTTAGTTGAAATTACTTTAAAAAAGTTTTGAAACAACATGAAAAAAAGGATTTGTTACCAAATATAAGAGTGAACAAAACTTTGAAATGAATACTAGCTTCCTTAGGGGGACCAGTTTTTCAATCCAGATTATTAGCTTATTAGACTAGTAAATTATTAACCGCTTAATTGTTTTGTCCAAGTGCCATACGTACATTGATTTAATGAATTTTGATAGTTGTAAGCAAAAAATAAACCGTTCATAACGATTATAATTCAATATTAAAATTACTTCTAATACAGAGATAAGTCAAGTATTCAATGGATTTCCATTTGAATCAAAGTAAGAACATATTTCCAAAATAGAAAGTATCATCTTATTAGATAGTAAAGAAAATAAAACAGTTAAGCGGTTAATATGAGATGCATTTCTTTAAAAATATTCCACCTAGTTATTTCATTTAATATGAATTCAATTAAAAAAGTTTACAGAAATTTATAAAGCGTATATATTAAGAAAAAATCCTACAACGGATTTTAAGATTGGCAAAAGTACGTGATCGAATGATTTCATGAAGAGTTTGAATCCCATGAAAATATTGTTTCCTATTATATGTCAAATTGAATTAAAATATTTTTTAATTTAATAAAAAAATCTGTACGGAAATTTAGTTTCTATTATTAAAATAATTATTTTAGTCTTAAGATAATATAAAAAGAAATTTTAATAAGATAATTGTTTCGAAAGATATTTGTATCGATTTCCATAAGCAATTCTTGATGATTATGGCTGGACTTAAGATAAACATATGGGCCCCAAAATTGAAAAATTTAGGAGCGGTTTCTTGCCAAATATAATCTTGATAATTTTTTATTGCTATTTTAAAAATTGTTTGTTAGCATTTCTTGTATCACCCAGGATTGCTGACTTTAGGAAAATCTGGATGATTGGCCTCGTTTTCATATGCTAGGTCAGTGATGGGGAAACTACGGCCCGCGGGCCAAGTCCGGCCCTCGGAAAGGTTTAATCCGGCCGGTTTAAGAGTGCCGTCGTGAGAATGTTTGAACGCATTCTTACTTCGTAATGTGACGACCAGCATATTGTGAATTTTCTTCTTGATAAAGACATTTATAATCAATTTGACGTCTTAGAAAACGAAACGTGGCTTTCTGATTTCGCTTGTTTCACAGACCTCCTCGTACACATGAATCAACTTAATCTCAAATTGCAAGGGAAAAATCAGTTTCTTCACGATATTTGGCAATACCTGAAGAGTTTCAAATTACATTTATTATTATTTGCTAATCAGATCTCTAAATCTGATTTTTCTCATTTTCCAAGAATACAATCTTTAAAATTCACTATATCAAATAATAAGATTAAAAAAATACGAAATTAATTTGAGAAAACTATTTTCAGAATTTGAAAGGAGATTTCAGGACTTTAGAAAAATGGAAACAGAGTTTAGTATATTTGCGACCCCATTCAATGTTAATTACGAAGAAGTTGATGCAAAATTTCAACTTGAGTTAATAGATCTGAACTGTAATACTCTCCTGAAACAAACGTTTCATACAGTATCATTACTAGAATTTTATAAAAATTTAAGTCCAGATAATTTTCCAAATCTAATTACTCATGCAATGAAGATAATGACAATGTTCGGCTCATCTTATATATGCGAACAAATCTTTTCAACAATGAAGCTTAGGAAAACTTCTTTAAGAAACAGAATTACAGATGAGCACCTTTCATCAGTTTTAAGAATTTCTGCTTCGCTAATGGAACCGGATTATGATGAAATTTTGATAAAACAGTCTCAATTTCATTTTTCTCATGCACCATCAACCAGTAATGACACCAGAAAATAAAGTGATAATACTTCACATCAAGAACTATACTAAATTCATTTTATATTTTGTGCTTATAATTTTCTTACCTTTTGCTTTTTTGCTATTAAAATAATAAGTGTATGTAATAATATATGTATATGTTTATAGAACACATAAAGTTTTTAACGATTAAGCATTATTCTTTGGCCCGCTACGATCGTCTAGTTATTACAAATGGCCCGTCTTGAAAAAAGTTTCCCCACCTCTGTGCTAGGTAGTAAAAAATATATTAATCTAAAGCCTTACCACCATTATTTATCTGGTAACTCTGAAGTCTATTTTTGCATTTGGTTCGGTTTTCTATTTGAAGACGTTTTTTGTATCTTCTTTCCTTTGATTTAATCCTTTCTGTGACGACATGGCGAAATATCACCAGAACACCTTTAGTGATACTTTGCAGCTCTATTAATTAGCTAAGTGAAGCTTTTAACTCATTTCAGTTGTAGAAATGTTTAAGGAATGAAACAGTCCGAAATTCGTATAATGCTTTGTTTATATTTGGCTATTTGCATTCGACAAGTAATTAGGAAGTAATATTCGTCACACACACACACACACACACAGAGAGAGAGAGAGAGAGAGAGAGAGAGGACTTTTCAAATTGTATTTAGTCATGAAATCCATTTAAACTATGTAGAATATAAAAACCGAAACTCTATTATATATAATTATGGGATAATTTATAAAATTTTTGTAGCATTTCCCATTGAAATCGAGTAATTAACTGCGTTTCTCGAACAAATCCAGCCGTGAACTCTAGGAAATGGATATTCTTTTGGCAACCGTTCATTCGCCCTCGTTCTAATTATTAGAATGTCTGGAAAATTGCTTGGAATTGGTTTAGGAAATAAGTCTGTTAATCTGTAAAGTATTTCAGAATTTTCCTCAAAATTTGAAATATTTAGATACATATTGCATACGTATTTTTAAGATTTCATTAACTTTAATCGAGATACAAATGCTATTTTACATATCGATGAGATATATATTCATTAAAAAACATGATTTATTAGTGACTTAATGTTCCCAAAATGTGTAACTAGCATTTCTTTTTCTAAGTTTTCTATTACATTTATATACTTCCAAATATAAAGTTTCAATAAATAAATTAGGTAGCACTATGATAAAACACTGATCTATGTAAAGATGGATATTAATTACAATACATTTTTATATAGCTCTCAAGGGGAACAAATGTCAAGTAGTAAAATGTATGTTTTACTCCCGTCCATGCATTTAAAAAAATGCAATGCCCTGCCAAAAAGAATTATTTTTATAGATATATGTTGTATATATATGTTGTATATATGTTGTATAAATTTGGATGAACATATTTATTTTTGAAGAGCAGCTTTAATCATTAAGGAATACTAATTATTCTTAGAATTATTTAAAACTTCGAATGCAAAGCAAACTTTATACCTTTTACTAAGTATAAAAATAGCACTACAAATGTATATAAACATTCAAAGCAAAATAAAAATGCTATTTATAGTCATACCTTTTGGTATAAATCTTGATTTCGAAGTGAGGAAGATATAACCAATAACTAAGATTGTATTTATATTAAAAAGAATATTGATGTTTATTATTTTGTTGATAAGCGTTTAATAGAAGAAACCTCTACTGAATAACGTCATCATATTAAAGTGATGAAAACGCAATTAAGCATATTGAGCACTTTTGTATTAATGTATATTTTATTATGATTTTGCGATTACCTTAGAATTACTGAGAAAAAATTAAATTACAAAGTTATCATTTACAATATATTCCCCAATATCTAACCTGCTGAATTGTAGGCCGGATAACTGAAAAGATGGAGAGACTGGATTTCTCAGAATTTCTTTGCCCAACCAATACCAGACAAAGTTTTTAAACAAAAACTCATTTTTATAATACTTATTTTCTCATTTATTATTGAGTACTAAGCTGTAGTGGTAAGGTCTCGGCTTCGGTGCCTGAGGATTTTAGATTCAAGACCCGATTCCTCGAAGAATCACCGTGTATTCGGACCTGTTTGCTGGCTAAATCAGTCAGTTCCAAACGCTCTTTGGTTGGTGTGCTCTGGAAACTTCGAGAGGAGGTGCGAGCTCAGGAGTCGTCCTCGTCATTTGAAAGCGGCTTGAAGTTAACATTTCTTCCTAACTCTAAATAGCCCTAGTGTTGCTTTAAAATGGGAATTAAATATAACCAAAACTAATTCCTATGAAATGTTAACGTGGTCCACCGGTGAGCAATAGAAGCAATCGCTGGTTTTTGTTGTTACTCCAAGGTCTAGTCAATAATTTCTCAATCATTGTCACTTCAACTTTTTTTCGATTATAACCTACTTTAAAATCTTTACTCTTGCACACTTAAAAACAGTAAGCATACCTCAAAAACAAATAACGAATGTTGCACTTACTCACTTATGCAGTTATGATCTGGAAAAGAGGCAACAATTAAGGTTCGTTGCACACCGACGTAACAATGAGCAACGAGCTGAATATTACTCTTTTTCTGCCACAACTTGAATTTTGATGACATGTAGAAGCATCTGGTAGACACTTGAGTCCCTAATACAAGCATTTCCTTCTTTAAATTATCATAAAATCAAACTAGGTTGGATGGCAAGGAAGCCAAATAATGGGTAGTGTACTGTGGTTATTTGTGTTCTAACATATGAAATATACGAAAGAAGAATCGGGAATTTAAATAATTAAAATAGGATAATTTAAATTAAAATCTGCCATTTATTTATAATATTAATTAAAAGATTTTATATTAATTAGTACTAATTATAATTTGATTCTTGTTCTTCAGTGGGACCTCGTATGCGACCGAGAGTGGCTGATCTCTTTCTCAGTCTCCATTTACAATGTGGGTTATTTAGTGGCTGTGTTGGTCTTCGGTCAGTTATCAGACAGGTAAATGCATTACAGTGCTAAAGCGAATGAAAAAAAAAAGAATCGCCATTATATTTGAACATTATATAAAATTTTGAACAAAATATATAGATTTGTGGCATTTTTTATGTACAGATTTTATAGCATAATGTCTTGGAAAAAATAGAAAAAGTATTATTTTTAAAAGAGAAATTGTTGTAGATAAAATTTAATCTCAGATCGTCTTAACAATGCCATACAATTAGAATTATACAGTCAGTTGTAATTACTTATTCTCTGATTCATATAATTATAAAATAATTATAAAACAAAATATAATTGGAAAAATAAATCTTGAAAAATAAATCTAAAACATATGAATGTGATTATTATAGTTTCAGTAAAGTCATAATAATATTAACTACATTATTGCAACACTGGATAATTATAAATGAAGCCCTAAACTGTTTTGTTTTTTCTATTATAAGTTGGATGGTAACATCCATTTTAGAAATTCGAAAATTCGACTATAAATTCTCAGAACATTGAGGTTTTTGTAAAAATGGGAATAAAATTGTTTTATAAAAATTCAATGATTTAATAAAAGTTATAGTTTCCTTCATAATGGTTAAGAAGTTAAAAGAAGAATATTCTTCACTTTACATCAAAAGGTATAATATAAAAGGTATACATCAACGGTATAAATGTTACAATTATAAGGAATATTATTTATATAATCTCTTCACAAATTTAACTGAAAACAGCAAAAAATTCTTTAAGTAAAAATAAATTTATTTACTTTGATAACATAAATTGATTTATTAAACTGAATTTATTTATTTAATATTCTGTAGTAAAGTAAAAAAAATATATATAAAAAATATTTTAAGATTTTTTTAGAGAGATATGGTTTTTCTAAATTTCGCAATAAGCGATTTTTAAATTACTGAAAAATTGCTATTTAAAACTATATTCATTAATGTAAGAAATGTAGGTGAATAATTAAACGAATTTTGAATTTCAACGAATACAAATTAATTAAAACCGCCCTTCATATACTCAAAATTCCTTTATTAATTTTTTTTTCCTCTTAAAAGCTTAAAATGCAACAATTCAATTATTATTTAAGAAGAAAATTCAGTTTTTCAATTACTTCGTAGAGGAAAAATAATACCATTTTTTAAAAATTGCAATTCAAAAACATAACTCTATAACAGTATTCACTGTCACTTGAATAATAATATTAAGTTATTTCGTACTCAGTGACTTCCTGTCTTTTATGTGGATGACTGAATACAATTATTTAATATTGTGAATTATTACAGTTATATACATAAGAAAGCGAATTAGTAAATGGAGATTTTCAAAGAATTGAGGAAGTTCATGCATCGTAGATATCCGACGAATATTCATGATCTAGGTCAACGAAAATCCAGGTAATCTTGACTTCATCCTTCACGAGAATGTTAAATACCCGTAAATTAAGGAAAAAGTGATACAAAGGAGCTTACTTATCGTTGCAATGAACTTCCAATACTTAACTAAGCGATAGGAAGTGAGGTCCTTTTTTTAAGGTCAGATTATGTAATAATGTTTATAATCTTTTCAAAATCCATTTCCTGTAAATATTCATTGATGTCTGTTTGTTTTTTACAGCGTTGGAAGACGACCTACTTTGTTATTTTCCTACGTTATGAATGTTGGCGCCAGCTTTTTATCTGCTTTTGCTCAATCGTTTGCAGTTTTTGCTATACTAAGATTTTTCACCGCTGTAGGGGCAGCTGGATTTTATACAGTCAGCTTTGTTATATGTAAGTATTGTTATTATAACAGGTGTCATATGATCTAGCTTTGCTAGATAATCTCTATCAATCCAAAATCCTCTAAAAAGTCAATGACTAAAATATGGATTTTTCAAAGCTCCAATTGGTTTGCAGTTTTCGCTATATTAAGATCTTTCACCACTGTAAGGGTAGCTGTATTTTATACAGTCAGTTTTGTTGTTTGAAAGTATTATTGTTTTTTTGACAAATTTCATATCATCTAAATTTTCTAGACCATATTCATCAATACAAAAATCTCAAAAAAGCTAATGAATAAAATGCATGTCTTTCAAATCGACATTTTTATCGACTTTTTATTAATCGTTTGCAGTTTTCGCTATATTAAGATTTTTCACCGTTGTAAGGATTGCTGGATTTTACACAGTCAATTAATATGTAAGCATTATTGTGGTTACAAAAAATCTCATATGATTTAGCTTTGCTAGACAATCTTCATCAATACAAAAATCCCATAAAAGTCAATGAATAAAAGACC
>JAPMOQ010023722.1:16020-30419 GCA_026543055.1 Argiope trifasciata
GACTTTTTCCTAATTGTTTGAAGTTTTCGCTATGCTAAAAATTTTCATCGCTATAGGGGAAGCTGAATTTTACACAGTCAGTTTAGTTATATATAAGTATTATTGTTGTTACAAAAATATCATTCGATCTAGCTTTTCTAGACGATCTTCATCAATACAAAAATCTCAAATAAGTCAATGAATAAAATGCATATCTTTCAAATCGACATTTTAATCGACTTTTTCCTAATTGTTTCCTGTTTTCGCTATATTTAAATTTTTCCTAGATGGATTTTAAACATTCAGTTTTGTTGTTTATAAGTATTATTGTTGTTACAACAAATTTCATATGATCTAGCTTTGATAGATAATCTTCATCGATCCAAAATCTTCCAAAAAGTCAATGAATAATGCATGGATCTTTGAAAGCATAATTTTTGTTAGCTTTTGCTTAAAAATGCCTCGATATATTAAGTTTTTCACTATATTGGTTTTCACTACATTAAGATTTTTCACATCAGATTTTGTACAAAAAGTTTCCTTAATTATAAGTAGTGTTGTATTTATCACAAGTCCTGTATTATCTAGCTTTGCTAGGCCATCTCCATCAATATAAAATCTTTCAAAATCAATGAATAAAGTGTGAAAACATCGTTTTTAGTAAGAGAAATGCAAAATGTAAGATAAGGTAATCAGAGAAATTCCTTAAAAATTATATTATCTGGGGAAACAAGCATATACCTAAAGATTATAAGGTCTGAATTTTTAGTCAATCTTATAGCTTCATTATTCATATTCTAAAAATTCTTGAAACACCAATATATAAAGACAAAAAAATCCACTTTTCTGTGGATTAAATTGAGTGAGATTTGAAGCTTAGAATTCAATCACTTTAGATCAATGACAGCCAAAATACTATGTATCTACCAGAGGAGATTGTTAAAATGTTATAAAATCATTTAAAATATTAGTGATCCTCAAAGATCCATATTTTTTAATGGCAGATGACTGAATATTTTTATTTAAATTGTTGGAATGTCAGAATTACTTTGTTAAAACTAGTTGGCTTTAATGATCAATTGGATCATCAGAATTAATAATCACTAAAAATGTCAAAGAATTATGTGATTGTGACTTGATGGATTTGATGGATTTTGATGGATTCAAAGATTACGGTTAATGCAATCATTCATTTACATAACATTTACATCGCACAGAATCCTCTATATGGTAGAGAATTAATTATTTTATATGACAGAGAACATACATCAAAAATTTAAAATACTCATTCATAGGGAACAAGAATAAAAACAACTTATATTTAAAAAAACTATTGCCCTGGTACGGAGCAGATACTCAAGATACATTGCGCTTCAATTGGAATATGGCTGTTGCACAAAAATTGCAATCAATTTATGCATATAGATTTTTGCTTAATTCAATTTCTTCCAGCATAAAATTCTTATCAATAACAGAGATCTAGGTAAAATAGTGCAAAAGTTGATGAAAAACAATCAACATTTTAAATTTTTTAAAAATATTTTTTTCTCCAAGTACTAAATAATTCTTTTCTTTTGTTATAATTTATTTCTTTTATGGAAACTATGATCACAGATTTCTTTGAACCATTAGAACAGAAATTCTTTGACATTATTTAGAAAGTATTTTCATTCTATTTCAGTGATAGAGATGGTGAGTCCAGTTTACCGATCCATGGTAGGAGTAGCCATCAATTTTGGATGGTGCTTGGCTTTCATCAGTCTTCCAGCAGTAGCATGGATTATAAGAGATTGGTTCTGGCTTCAATTAGCTGTAACTCTTCCCAAATTACTTTTCATCTCGGTATTTTGGTAAGTTTATTAAAATTTCATTTTTTATAAGGCAACATTTTTATGCCTTAATTCTTTGCAGTAATTAGTTTAATAATTTTAAAGTATGATTGTGAATAATTTCTGTATTTCGGAAACATCAAGTAATAGTTTATTGCAGTGGTTTATATTTAATAACTATTATTCGTTTCTGTTTGAGATGACCTTCATATTTCTTTGAAACTCCTCATTAGTTTGGAAGCTTTGGCCTTATCCCCAGTTTATTAATTCAGGTATGATAAGATAATCACCCAGTTCTAAGTTGAGTTCCCGATGGTAGTAATGTGAGATTGTCTTATCATTTTTTCAACACTTCTCATTAGCGAGAAAGTATTGCCTTCTCTTCAGTTCTTCAATATGGGGAAGAGATGAAAATATCTCAGCTCTTAACGTGATACTGATACCACTGATGTGAAATGGCCTTAATATTCTTCTGAAGCTCATCATAAGTTTTTAAGCTTCTAGCCAGTTCTTCAATTTCAGGGAAGATAAAATAATCACTCAACTCTTAGTTCATTTCTCGATATTAGTAATGTGAGAAGGTTTTAATATTCCTCCTTAGTCTGGAAGCTTTTTCTTCTATCCAGCTCTTCAATTTGTGGAAAAGATGAAAGTAAGAAGTTAACTGTGTTCTCTAAGCCAGTAGTGATGTGAGGTTGTCAAAGAATTTATTTTTAACTCGTCATTTGTCTGGAAACTTCCATTTCCTCTCCAATTTTGGAAAGAGATGACAATATTTCATTTCTTAATTGTGTAAATGATGGCAGTGATGTGAAATGGCTTAAATATTCATCTGAAGCTCTTCATTAGTTTGGAAACTTCTAGCCCATTCTTCAATTCATGGAAGATAAGATAATTACTCAGCTCTTTATTCTCGATGCCAGTAATGTGATATGGGCTTTACATTTGTTTGAAATTTCTTATTAGTTGAAGTTTTGGCCCTCTATTTAGTTTTTAAATTCAGATAAAGGATGAAAATGATGTTATTAACATTTCTTTGGAATTATTACTTATTGGTCTGGAATCTAGCTATATCTTCAGTTCAGGGATGATAGGATTCTTAACCAGCTCTTAGCTATGTTATCGATACCAGTTATTTGAGATAGTCTTAACATTCCTTTGAAATTCCTCATTCGTCTGGAAATTTCGGAATTCAAAAAATTCTTCATTTCAAGGAAGAGAATGTAGATCCTTAGTCTTTAAGCTGTGTTTTCGATTGAGTAGAATATCGAGGCAGTTTATTTCAACGGAAGACCTGGTTAAGCGATTTAATCAAGTAATTGTAAAAATATGTAGGATCATGGAATCCTATAAAGCAAGTACGTGGATCAACACATAAAAACTGAAGCTTTGGAGGGTGAATATTTTTGCCTTTTTGCTAATGATTGTCCTTTCAAAGAAATTCAGAGAACTTTTAAACTAAAGAATTTTAAAGGAGTTAATTTTTTAGACCAGAATTTTATGACCTTTTAACATATCTGATGTTATGAGTTTTTAGAAGATGGAATGATAAATTCTATCCCTAGATATGACAAATGCCTGCATCTTTATGGTAAAATTAAACTTGTTTTTACGTTACTAAATGAATCTGGGTAATAGATTCATTTAGTTCTCTATACTTGACTATTTTGTGTCGCATTGGAGTTTGAGAGGAGAGGGGATGGAGCGGCTCTTGTATTCCTCAAATATATATTTTTACAAGTTAATGCAATGTTTTTTGTAGGGTGATTCCAGAATCGCCTCGTTGGCTCCTTATTCGAGGAGAGAAAGACGTCTTCAGAAGGGTGGTCGAGAAAGCTTCTAGAAAAAATGGCATTCCACCAGAATACGTCGACATCGAGATCGAAAAGTTGATCTTGAGAAGCGAAGACATGCGCACAACCTCTGCCGAATCCACGGCGACAGTCTTTGACCTCTTCAAAACGTCCAATCTGAGAAAGAATACTGTGATATTATTTTATAGCTGGTAAGAAACATTTTTTTTTATTTTTAAGTAAACAATGTGTGAGAAAAAAGGGCTTTATAGCTGTCCAAAAAATTCAAAATTCGAAGTATTATCGAATCCCCAAGTTTCAGATGCTTAAGACCTCCCTCCCTCCCAAAAAATTGCATTTATGACATTACGCTTATTTGTTTATCCATATACAAGTGAACTGATAACTACAAAATGCAAACAAGTAAAAGCACCAAATTTGGTAACAGTTTTAGCTTCTAAGGTATGGATACAAACAAAATTAAAGACTTGACTGTCTGTATGTCTGTACATTTTCATGCATGTAAATGTCATAAGTCAAAAACCAAATGGACTTAGAAAAATGAAATTTGGCAAATAATCTTGTGACTAAAATTGTGCTCTTTTGTATTACAATTTTTTGCAATAAATTAAAAAATAGGTTCAAATACCAAAAAAAAAAAAATCCAGCACTCTGGGAATAAAAATATAAGCATTCATGGTTTTCACTCGTTTTGATTAGATACACTGTCAAATTTCTTATTAATATTTTTGTTATTTTATTAATTTTCTGGTGTGAAAAATTTCGAAACTTTTAGGCCCTTATAGATTCTTGATGAAAACTTATTGTCTGAAAGATTTTCAGAACTTATTTTCAGGGAATCATGCTCTTGAGCTATCTTCAGTATTCATTTCCGTCAGAATCATCAACATCTGTTGCTTGATCTTTGACACAAAAATCTTATGACTTTTCAAAATTTCAATAAAAACGAGCTTCCAAAGCTGTAATGCATACTCCGTAATGCTGCTCCATACAGCTGTAATGACTAAATTTAAGCAAACTTTTCAACCTGTTAAGAATTTCAATTTTGATTTTAGCACTCAAAGGTTTATTCACCATTTTGCTATCATAATTCAATTTCAAGGAACAGCGTGATTCTGTTTATTAGATGCATGGTATTATTAGATTTTTGTAAGTTGCATATTTCAGTCAATCCAGATCTTTCTGGTTTATATAAAAGAATAAAAAAGACATCTCACGAGAAGAATGATTAACAGTTGCTTCCTTACTACCGGAGCAAGAATCTTTAAGAATATCAATGGTACTCTTATATGAAAGTCTGGTTTCAATAAACTGAAAATAGGTCAAATGCTCTATAGCAGAAAACATTAATTTCCCACACTTTAACAATAAAAGTATGAGCCTTTATGGCTTCCATTTCTTATAGTTAGATATAGTATTAGTTTTCTTATTCTCAATACTCTTTATTAACTCGCCCATGAACACGAAAATTATATTATTCATTACGAGTATAAGGGTCCGCTAACGATGGTGTGACTAAGATTTTAATTGTCCCAAACGAAATGCATCGTTTTGTAGATTGTCTGTGGATTTCTATATTTTGCCTGAAAATGCCAATATGGTAACCATATAAAATAGGTAAAAAATGTGGCTATTTGTAACCAAACAAACTAAAAAAATCCAGAAGAATTATTAATTTTTTAAATACTTTTTAGCACTTTTATTAAACTTGAGTGGCTTCATGCCTACATATTTGAAATTTTGTAATCTATGCTTTTTTCGTTTTTTAATGAGAGGGACTTTTAAAATTTTAAGCCCTTATTTGTTCTTATATGCCTTAATTTTCATACCTTAAGTGTATCAAAATTTATTGTTTTAACTATTTTGAGATGTTATTTTTTTGTGAATCATTTGGTTTTATTGAACTCCACACATGTGGCATTACGTTGCCTTGGATTTGTATTAAATTGTTTAAATTTCTTTATAATTATAACAGCGATTATTAAACTTTTTACGGAGAAAAATGTTTTAAATAAAAATTTAATTACTTTTATTGATCAAAATGTGTTTTTAAAATTGTTCAATTGAGATTTTTTTGTAAAACCCTTTGAAAGAAGATGCATATACACATTATACATATAAAAATTAGATAAAACGCATTGGTAATAAATATTTCACATCATATCAAAGGGCTATTGTTAAAAGCAGTATACTAATAAAAATAATGGCGCTTTCATATTTTTTGTTTATTTGATAATAGGTTTTAGATGTTACTACAAAAAATTTGATAAAAGTCATAAATCAATAATAATTTAATTAAATATATCTTATTAAAAGATAGTAGAAAAAATAATAAAAGTGTGCTATTAATAACTGATTCAATAATATTATTAAAAAATTTAACCTCTGTAAGAATTCTTAGAAAAAATAATAAAATATTTATAATAAAACAATATACAACAAACAATACAGTAAAATATTAAGTATATATATTAAAGAAAAATAAAACTATCATACTATAACGTTTAATAAAGTAGAAGTTTTATTAATCTGAATTTAATATGAAGTAGCTACTTATTAATGTGAGGGCTTCGGGACTTAATAATTTCATTAACATTAAAGGACTGATAAAGGAATTGAGTAAACTCGTTTATATTTTTAACATATCAAGAGAAAATTGTTGTTATTCAAAACTTTATTATTAAGAAATATTGATTAAACAACTTTATTAATTGTTGTTTATTACTTTGAGTTTCATCGCTTTGTCACGCATCGGTGAACTCTCTTCACTCGCTTCAGCATTCATTTCTGCTGTCATTTTCAGCATTTATTGCTTGATCTTTCTCACAAAAAGCTCACAATTTTTTAAAATTTGAGTAAGTAGAAGCCTTGAAAATTACTACTATGTCATGTTGTAGTATTGGCTAAACATAATCAAATTTTTCAGGCCCGTTAAGGATTTCAGTTTTGATCCTAACACTCAAGTACTTGTTTATTATTTTACCATCATAATTCAATTTCAAGAGACAATATAATCCTGTTTATCAGATTTGTTGTAAAAGTTTCATGTTTAAGCCAATCCATATCTTTCTGGTCCAGTTAAAAGAATGAGAAAAACAACTCTTAATTGTTTCCTTATAACTGGAGCAAGAATTTTCGCTAATAACAATCAGTGGTTTGAAAGATGGTATTTTTCCACGCTAAAAATGTTAATATTAAATGATGTACCGATCAAATTAAATGCATAATTTTAGCTATATTTAAATATATCTGTTCCAGAGCAGATAATTTCGATAATATAAAATGAATGCTAGTAATAATTGCGATAATACTAAGCAACCTTTTATGTATTTAATGCAAGAATATTAATTTATAATTTTCCTAATTCCATTATAAATATATACTATTTATAAAGAGACAAGTGAAATATGAATTTATTCTTGCAATGTAAACTTTATTTTGCAATTCTTGCTATAATAAAGTTTATGAAATCGGTGTAAGATGCGTTTTGGTTTAATTTCTTTATAGATTTGTTTATAAATTTCCTGTCAATTACGTTTTTGTTTAATTTTTTACAGGCTTGTTACCTCCGAAAACTGTATTTTGGTTTAATATATTTTTACAAGCTTGCTTATGAAATTTTTGGAAATTCCACTTTGATAAATTTTTTAAGGCTTTATTAATCAAATCTCCTAAACTGCATTTTGGCTTAATTCTTTTTACATAATTTCTATATGAAATCTCCTGAAACTATATTTTGGTTTAATATTGTTTTACTGGCTTATTATTTAATCTTCGTAAGCTGCACATTGGTTTAAATTTTTACAGACTTGTTTTATAAAATCTCATAAACTGCATTTCGATTAAATTTTTTAAGGCTTTTTTTAATGAAATCTCCTAAACTGCATTTTGGATAAATTCTTTTTACATTCTTAATAAAGACCCCAGAAACTGCATTTCATTTAATATTATTACAGGCTTATTTATAAAATATCTGTAAATTGTATTTTATAGGCTTGTGAACTCCTTCATCTATTTCGGCTTGTCTTACAATACCGGAGAACTCCACATGGATCCCTACCTGAGCTTCTTCCTATCTGGTGCTGTGGAGTTCCCTGCATATTTGATTACTATTAAAGTGATCGGAAAAGTGGGCCGAAGGCGGCCACTGGCCATCGCAATGGTCATTGCCGGACTCGCATGCTGCTTGGCTATACCAGTGCCTTCAGGTAAATTGTCAATTTTTTTAATAATTTTTTTTTCACTGAGAATTTACCTTAAGCATCTGTTAAAAGCATATTACCTTTCTTAAGTCATTTAATTTGAATATAGGCTGTTTGATTAGCTTATTATTCCGAATCTATATTATTGCCTGTTTACGCAATTAATATCACAATAGCAAAAGTAATTTCACTTATAGTTCTAACAGATGTTGAATGAATGGTTAACAACTCCCGGGAATGTCCCCAAATTGCCAAATTTGGCGAAAGAAAATTAGAAAAAACAGTAGAAAAATATAATGATTGTCAAAAGATGTACATTGGGATGATAGAAATTTCTTAGACGTATATTAACGTTGTTTAGCAAACTTTTTCCTATATATTTCCCGGTTACAAATTAGTATCTGTTAGTTTAAAAAAAATATTAATAATAACAACAGAAAAAATTTGCATTACTTAATTAATTTGTAATTCATAATGTAAAATTTTGAATTTTAAAGTAGCATATAAATATTTCTTCTGCAACACTTTCTATCAAAAGTTTGTTTAATTTGTATTAATTCACTATTTAAAATTAATTTTTGCATTTTAAAAATTGATAGTATAATTCCTTTTATTTTAAATTAGAATCTGGCAAAATTTGATTGAATTCAACCTAATTATTTTGGAAGAAGTATGAAAGATACATATATTTTAGTCACATTGACTTTATTATTATTAAGGTGTGACACTCAAATTCGGTTTTTTAAAATTGAGAAATTAATATACAAAATTCTTTAATTTTTGTAAAGTAAGAGATTTTTCTTACCAGCTTTTTCTTCTTATAGTGAGAAAAGTAGCTGGTATTTTCCAGTACCATTCGATTAATCAGAAAATGCACTACACTGCATTTGTCAATGCCTTACTTAGGATACAATCCCTTAAAATTCTGGAATAATATTGATAACTGTTGTTATATTTTTGAGTAATCCATGTTTGTTTTATAAAATAAATAATACTAACCTTGTAAAACCTTCTAACCTTGTAAAACCGCAGACTATGATTGCAAGCTTATTGACCAGTAGATCGCCAATATTTGTAGGAATCTACACACATGTAAAAACATGCCATGCAAGTATGTGAACAAATACTTCGTCAATGCTTGAAAAAAAGAGCAGCTATTCATGGAATGTGTTCACTAACGATTTATTTTTACTTTACCCTATTGTTCTATAAATGTTTTAAATTTCATTTCACACTAACGCTTGCACTTACACAAATACATATTATGTTCTTTGTTATAATTAGAAAATGTTTTCATTTATTGGTGGTATCAGAGCCTATCGAACGATTTAATTTACATTTTCGAATTGATCCCTTCAAAACTATTACCTATCGATATGCACATTTCTTTTATGACAAACACAAAAACTGGAATTTGTAAACTTACTTATATCGTGACTTCATCTAAGATAATTAAACTTCGTTTTTGTGCCATTAAACTCTTATTACCAATCTTTTAGCCGGTTTGATTAGCTTAATTAAGGCGAGAATATAAAACATCCAATTCCACATTTTTTTTTCTCTCTTGTAGATTATGCACCCTTGAAATTCGTAAACTTACTTATAGTGTGATTTCATGTAATATAACAAAACGTGGCTTTTGGACCATTAAACTCTCATTTCCAATCTTTCGATCGCGTCGATTATCTTAATTAAGACGAGAATATAAAACATCTCATTTTTTATTTTCTTCTTCTTTTTTTTTGTAGATTATGCACCTTTGAAAGCTTTCTTTCCCCTGGTGGGCAAATTCTGCATTACAGCCACATTCGCTACGCTCTATGTTTACTCCGCCGAGATATTTCCGACAGTCGTCAGAAATGTCGGACTGGGTACAGGTTCGACTGTGGCCCGTGTCGGATCCATAGTGGCGCCTTTTGTCAGAGAACTGGTTTGTATAAAGACGTTTGAGTTTATATAAGATATATGTTAACTTATCTTAGAGCTTTTTCTTTATACTGGTGTCACTGCGATAATATTAAGTTGCATATATATTTTAGGTTTAATAATTCTTTTTTAAAATTCATATTAAAGAGGGGTATTCACGGGGGGGAGAAGATTCCGTTACTGTTGTAGGTTCCCACCATCCGGGTAGGAACTGTAATGCTGAGAATCGCATACCTCCTACCAATACATCCCATAGGAAAGGCTGGTCTTGGTCTACGCCACGACGCCCCGCCAAACTGAAAAGGTGTAAGACCTTAAAGGTCGCCGGGGAAGAACAGGAAAGTTTGTACCATGACCTTAGGATTTAGTTTCAGCCAATTTTGTTGCTGTGGTGGTATGATCATTCAGGTTTTTCCTTGTGCCTTCATACGAATAAACGAAGTAGTGAAGTTGTAATATATAGAGGGATGTGTAGATCCATAGTGGCGCCTGTTGTCAGAAAACTGGTTTGTATAAAGACTTTTGATTTTATATTATAAGGTATATGTTTGCTTATCTTTAAGTCTTATCATTATACTGGTGTCACTGAGGTAACAATAAGTTGCATTTATGTTTTTGCTTTGAAGCACATATAATTTTTTTTGTTCATATTCAAGAGGGGTACTCACGAGGAGGGAGATACCTCGGAAATGTGGATGAGACGCATCCGTTACAGTTGTAGATTTTCATCACACGGGTAGGAACTGGAATGCTGCGAATCGCATACCTCCTACCGATACTTAACGTTGGAAGGACTGGTTTATCCCACGACGACCCACTAGCCTGAAAGGGTGTAAAACCTTAATGGTCACCGGGGAAAACCACAGGAAAGTTCGTACCATGACTAGCTATGTACCTTAGAACTCAGTTTCAAACAATGTTGTTGTTGCAGTGGTCCAGTCGTTCAGGTTTTACCTTGTGCCTTCAGACGGATAAACGAAGTAGTGAGGTTGTGATACATACAGGGATGTGTCGATCCATAGTGGCACCTTTTGTCAGGAAATTTGTTTTTATAAAGACATTTGAGTTTATATTATAAGACATATGTTTACTTATCTTTGAACTTTATCTTTATACTGGTGTCACTGAGATAACATTAAGTTGAGTATATATTTTACGCTTAAAGCACATATAATTCTTTTCTATTCATTTTCAAGAGGGGTACTCACGGGGTGTTACCTCGTAAATGTGAATGACAAGCTTCCGCTTTATTGTGGGTTCTCACCACTCAAGTAGGAACAGGAATGCTTTGAGTCGCATACCTCCTATAAGAAGACAAGACGTTCCCATAGGAAGATCTGGTCTTGGTCTACCCTACGACGACCCTCCAATCTCGAAGGGTGTAAGACCTTAAAGGTTATCGGGGGAAAATGTAGGAAAGTTTGTACCCTGACTAGCAATGAATCTTATGACTCAGTTTCAGCCAATTTGGTTGTGGTGGTGGTTCGGTAATTCAAGTTTTTCCTTGTGCCTCTAGACGGATCGAAGAAGTAGTGAGGTTGTGATATATACAGGAATGTGTCGATTTTCAATTTAAAAAAAAATCGATTTTTAGACATATTGATAATATGATGATAAATCGTGGCACAAGATGAATCGTTTCCTTGTGTGGGTTTGTATATTTATCCGTATGCCTTTTGGCCGGTAGAGTTGTGTTTTATATTCAAGATGTATCTAATTTGATACAAAATCAGTAAATGTTATAATGATAATTTGTCTATATTATTTAAATAAATAAAATACTTATTTATATATTTCTTAAATCTAAAATAAACATGAAACTCAATATTGCTATTGTGACGCCGTTGGAAGGCTAGTTGGCACTTCTAAAGTGTGGTAGAGGATAGATTCATGAAAAATGACTAAACACAGCTATTATACATAGGAATGGGCCTATAAAAGGTCAAAACATATCTAAGTTAGAAAAAAATAGATCACTGCTTTTCTTGGCATTAGTCTTTAATTAACCTATTCACTGCCAAAGAAATTTGCTGGCAATTAATTTTACAGCAATGTCCTAAGGAATATCTCATTAATGGCAGTCAATGGGTTAAAATATGGGACACTCGAATACTGTTACAAAATATATAATAAAAAGCAATTTCGTGGTCCAGAGCACGGGCGAATGTTTTAACGAACATTATTAAAATTAAAAACATTATTAAAACGAACATTAAACATTAAACATAATTAAAATTATTAAAACGAACATTAAATTAAACATTAAATTAAACATTATTAAAACGAAACGAACAGGCATAATATTTTTTAAAAAAATTCGTTGATGGTCATTATGATTTTTTACTCAATCGCGGTAAAAAGTGCGATTTAAGAATATATAAGTAAGTAATCATAAATAGTTGAAGAGTTAATTATGCAAGGTGCAATTAAGGAATAAAAAATGGTAAGTTATTTATTAGGTTGGTGCGTATGAAATGTCGGATTCTTAAGTGATTGTATAAAACTGCATATCTTTCTTCAAAAGCTGTTTATTCAATCAAAGTATGCTCCATTCGCTTCAATACACTTCTCCCAACGAGATTTTAAAGCGTAGATGCCTGTCTTAAAAAAATTTTGGTCTTTAGAATTAATAAACTCTGATATCGAGTTTTTTAGATTGTCTTCATTTTCATAGTGTTTGCCCCTTAAAAACAGCTCTAAATGCTTGAAAAAATGAAAATCGGTCGGCGAGAGATCCGGTGAATATGGTGGTTGCTGCAAAACTTCATATTCCAGTTCGTTCCAGCTTATTTCGCTCTGTCAGTGCGTGCGGTACCCACTTGTCCATCTTCTTAACCTTGCCAATCTCAGAAAGGTGTCTCAATATCGTTGTATGGTCAACTTTCATCCTGATAGCAAGTTCCCTCGTGGATATGGCTGGATCCGCTTCCACTAGAGCCTTCAGGTCATCATTCTTCACAGACGTTTTGGGTCTTCCGCGCGGCTCATTTTGCAGTGAAAAATCGCCGAAATTTTTCGAACCAACGCTGCACTTTCCGATCGTTAACCGTATTCTCTCCAAACGCTTGGTTTATGTTGCGTGCAGCTTTTGCAGCACTATTACCAAGTTTGTACTCATATAAGAAAATGACGCGAATGTCGGCAGAATTCATATCGGCAATAAACTCAAAAGAAATAACAAAAGGGAAGACCTTCGAGAAAACCTATTTTGCTGAAATGAGTCTCTGGCAATGGACAATACGACTATGAATGAGGTTATGCCAAAGACAAAAGTATAACGAAAACAGGGAGACAAACGTCCGCATGTAAAGAGAATCCGACATTTCATACGCACCAACCTAATACAATGGTTAACACTTTTTGGAAACATTCTTTATCCTAAGCTGTTAATTCTTGTTAAAGGTGAATTAGAAATCTCTATATTAAAAATTTAACAACTTTTAATCCTTTTTAATTATGATTTCAGGGTGGCAGCACTTTTGATAGTTTCCCGGATCTCCTGTACTCGTTCCTATCAGTTTCAAGTGGGTTTTTGATCTACTTCTTACCGGAAACCAACAACGAACCTTTCGCAGATACACTCAAACAGGCAGAAAACATTGGAAAGTAAGAAAAAAAAATACTTTAATATTCCACCAAATCATTGCATGAAAAATAATTAATAGTTTGTAAATTAACTAAATGATGAGAATCATTTTTTAATCTATATTTTACTTTTCAGGAGGCGGAAAAGCGAGGACAATATGAAATCTGGTCATTGTGACGATTTTATTGGAAACAAGATATAACGGCATTATTCAGAGAGCATTTGTGTAATATTCACTCATATATCGTCACATTCATTATTATTATTATTATTTTCGTCCTATCTTTGGTAATCTACGCCTCATAAGTGCCAAGCGTTTTGTACATACTTCTGCAAATAACTGTTGGACGAAGGTTATTGATATGTATATTTCCAAGCAAGTGTTCTTGCTGAATTAGAAAGTGTACTATTTGTGTTCAGTGCTTTGTATTATATAAATAAAATATTTTAACAATTTGTTAGATAAAATTTGTTTATGATTTCCTTTTGAGGGAACCTTTAAATTAATTGTTGTTCTCTAAATTAAATGATTTGATTCCTAAATTGAACACGCAATTCTTATGCAAAATATTAAAAAAATAGCCATTTCTTATGTATGCCAGTACTTCCAAGATAAAAAAAAAATACCTTCAGGTCTCATTGTTTTAATTATTAATCTAATAAATGACTACACATTATTACTTTTTTATAAAAATAACTCAGATAGAATTCTAATACAAGTTTCACGTAAACTCTCCAATAAATGTACTTGTGTATTATTTAACACATTCATTCCGTATGGTAAAATATGGAATATTAATATTAATGAATTTTCAGTGATTAATCACTGAAATGTGATTAATATAAAACAGACGCTAGAAAACCTCACGAGCATTTTTCCTGGCCGGTTGAAACAAAACTTTGATACAGGACAAAATTCGTATTCACAAAATCAATGCCAAATTTTAGCTATTTAAAGATGCAGGCAGAGGGATAGGGCGCAAAAATGATTTTTGAAAATTTTAAGTGTTAAATTGATGCAATTTATTCTGTTAATAGCTAACAGCAGAGTTCTCTCGGAAGC
>JAPMOQ010023722.1:35419-45807 GCA_026543055.1 Argiope trifasciata
AAAGAAAAATATTTATGAGTATATTAAAATTCTAAATATCGATACTTAAAACGTACACACAAAGGTAGGTGAAAATAAGGGACATTACTTATACAAATACATTCCTATATTCAAATTTGAAATTAGTCACTATTACTTTTGACTTTCTACTCACAGAAGAAAATAATGACTAAGCTTTTACATATCAAAACTAATTCTTAAAAAAATAATAAAAATAAACAAACAGGGCAAATTTAACCGTCTTCGTAGCAATATCAGGAATGTTTCTGAAAACAAAATTAAGGAGACTATGTATTAAGGCAAAAATAAGGAAAGAAAAAATTACTAGAAATTATTCTGGGTTTCTACAATGATGAAATAAATTTTTCAGTCGATCAAAATGTTTCTTGCTTTCCATTAATGATGGAGAAACTGAAAAAGTATTCTCAAAACCTTCGATCCTATTGTAAATGGTTAGCAATGATGAATATTAGTTGTGCTGCCATCTACCGTCGAAAGGAAGAAATCAAGTATAAAAGGCAAATTGCGAAATGTAAATGGATTTACAAGCAAGTATATTTTATATATAGTTTTAGGTTAGAACTAAACAATAATTAGTGTTGAATTTAAATATATTCCTCATTTTTGTGAGATATAAAATCAAATGATCCGATTCATACAACTAATGATTATGATAAGTTCGTATACAAAAATCAAAATCGCAAACGAATAACAAAAATAAATTTAATAATAAAAAGTAGTACATTTTAAATTTTTCTATCATAATTTTCGCGAAAAAATCTGATTCTTGAAATTTACACAATTGAATGCATAAGCCATACATGAATAAATTGAATATTCTGATTTAAGAGATAGTGATAATGCAGTCACAAATTTCAAAATGTTGGAAAGAAACTTTATATTTCTCCCAAAAAGGTTTTTAACTTTGATGTTAGTGCTATTTAATATCTATATAATTAACATATCTATTTCTACTGTTGAAAAACAAAAATATGTATGAATCTATAATTCAGGACAGAACGTTTGACTTAAAGAAGTAACAATAGCAATGAAACTCGAAGCAATATTTTTGAAATTTTACGCAAAAATTAAATGAGAATTCCGAAGTTTGACGGCAATTTTTTGAAATTTTTTTGCATCACTTAAATTGTTTTATTTATATAAATGTAGCTACTGTATATTTTTTTGAAAAAAATATTGCCTTTTTTTCTTTATTTTAATGATTTTCAAATAATTTTCGTTATTAGCTTAAAGAATATTTTTTCATCTTAAATTATGATAATTTTACATCTTGAATCATGATAATTTTATATCTTGATTCATGATAATTTTATATCTTGATTCATGATAATTTTACATCTTGAATCATGATAATTTTTCATCTTGAATCATGATAATTTTACATCTTGAATCATGATAATTTCACATCTTGAATCATTAGATAGATTAATCAGGAATTTACATCAGGAATCGTACAAGAAAAATTCCAGCACCATTAAATCAAACGGACAGTTTATGTAGTTTAAATTAATAAGAAGACTAAGTATTTAGCCAGGATGTCGCAGGAATCATCTCTGTTAATACATAGTAGAGTATTAGGATGACTGCGTTAAAAATCAATTGTAAAACTATATATATTTCAAAACTCATTATCCTTAATATCTATTCAATCTTCTTCATAAGAACGTTTAAATTTTGTATCTAAGTTCATTCTTTGAAAGATTGCAATGATGTTCATCTTCGGATAAATCTTAGTTTAATGATATTTCACATCTTAAAACGATATTTTTTCACTGTATAAATCTTGGTCAAATTTTCTTACGGGAACCAAAAATCAGAATTTAATTTGTGTGGTATAATAATTTCTCAATATGCTCTGTAGTTTCTGATTTGAAAATAAGCAATCTGTTCATTCAAAAATATTCTGTATTGGTTTTAATGCTCCATAATGCAAAAAAGTACAGAAAAGATTTTCATGTTATTTAAAAGTTTAAATACGATATTTAAAGATGGGATGAAATTAACATTTATTTTTTAGTTCAAGAATGAAATAAAGCATTTAATAAGCTCTCTATAAGATTTTGAACAAATCATTTGATGAACATCTAAATAAAGAAGTTTTTGATCTATACCTCTTTTTTAAGTGAAATCTCCCTCTATTTTTTGCCATTTAAATGCTACATTTTGGTTTCGTAACTATTTTTTCAATATTTTTTATACAACAATTTAAAAAAATATAGCTATTTCCCAGCGTTTTCAAGCAAAAAAATATTATTCTGAAAGTTATCACATATTTTAATATAATTGCATTCATTTCCTACTAAATCACAGCTGTGTTATGTTGATAAATAAATAATATTGCTGATATTTTCATTTTCAATAGGACACTGTTGAAAAATAGTTTGCCGAATGCTGTTCCGGTAGAATTAAACATAATCAATAGACTACACTGTCCATTTGATTGTCACAGGCAGTTAATTATAAACGACTTTTTGAAGTTATTTATAAAAACGGTTTGAATTTATTAAGTTATTTTTTTAATATACGAAGTATAGAGAATACTAGCTGACCCGGCGAACTTCGTACCATCTAACAATCAATAAACAGTTTAGTTACATCATTTATAACTCGATAACAGCTGTTCCAATTTTAATCATATTTGAATTGTTATAATAATATAAGGACAAAGTCAATAAAATTACAAAAATACGTATTACAATGAATGTCAGAAAAATATTTTCTTTAATCACTCTCTATATATACATTCGGGTTTATTCTCTTGAGTCAAGCACTTTCTGATACACATTTTTTATTTTGTTATCAGGCGCAAGAACAAATAAAGCTGATGTTCTACGAACACGTGAACATGCCACATATAATTGACCATGAGAAAAACATGGGCTTTCAAGATTCAGACCTTAAACACTCAACAATTGGCCCAGTGATTTGTTAATCGTCATTGCTAATGCAACACGAATTGGAAATTGAATTCCTTTAAACTCAAATTGCATATCGCTTGGGATCATGGGAATCTTCAGAATGGCAACTTCCTCATCTTTGAATTTTCCTTTGAGAATAGTCGAGTGAATCACATTGATCATCAGTTTTGTTTAATCACTAAATGCGTTTCATTGCATAGATTTGATTGACTTAGGTTTCGAAGCATCATGACCACCTTCCGTTGTAAATTGTCCGGTGGTAAGCTGGCTATATCCAAGGGGTTTGAAAATTCATATAGACAGTTGATGACTTTGTTTTCGTTTGTTACATAGTCAATATATTTGAATGAATGCAGAGTACCAACAATTTGATTCTGAATTATGAAGTTGAAGTCGTTTACATCTTTGTCCTCAGTTGCCAAAATTGCTCGCTCACTCAATAATTGGTGGTTATCAATGATCGATACTGCCGGTCTTCAGTTATAAATGGTGTTTATTTCCAAAAATAATTATGAAGAATAAAATAAAATAGAAAGCAAAAGAAAAATGTATCAATTGAAAATAAGTATTCCTCAAAAAGAAAGTTAAATTCATTCATAATATGTGTAATAATAATCATAAAGAATACCTTATCATGTTTTTTTATGAAACACGATAAGGTATTCTTTTGTTAAACACAGAACAAGACATGAATACAAAAATAAGAACCAGAATGTTTCTTATCTCTTCTTTCATTAAACAGTTGTATTCTAAAATAAATCTAGCTCTTTTTATTCTCTATCATTTCTCTTCAAGCTGTAATATAATATGAGCAAACAGGGAAAAAAGAGAGCAAGATAAGTTTTTTTCCAAAACGCTGGTCATATTGGTGGATAATAGTTTCCACCCTTCTTTGAAGTACATTGCTATCAATGACGTTCAAGTTATTGATGTAAGATTATTTAAACGTTCTTTCGTTCATAAGACCTTTTGACGTGCTTTCTTCCTTATTAGTCTGGTAGATTTGGTCTTATGGCAGTGTTTTGCTTCAGAAATAAAACTAATTTGGCTTTAAGCGGAATTCTCATTGAAGAGTGCAAAGAAATATGGTCCAATTTGGACTTTGCACCATTAAATACTGCAATTCCATTCCATTATATGAAAAGGGACTCGGATGCAAATATATTGTAACATGAAATCTTCTTCGACGAGTTGATCATGTGATTTGAAAGCAACGGAGGATAAGAGTTCCTGGAAACCAACCTGTCCTAAATTGGTAGGTCACTACTAGAGTAGATCTATCAACATATCGCAATAGTGACTTTGGAGAGTGAATGTTTATATAACCCTGATTCATTTCTTTTCAAGCTGTAATAGAACATCATATCCTTTTATTATAAGAAATCTCCAAAATTTCCACACTGGGGAACGTTAAAGCTCTTCCCACATACTTGAGGGCAGCGGTCTTCAAAGATTGAGTAAGTGGATGAGTATTATCCTAATGCAAGGTCCATTTTCTGGCACAACCTCGCTTCAGCTGGATTAAGATTTTAAGGTACATTTTAAAACTATATGAAAACTATATCAAAAAGATGACAACAAATTAAGAGCAACGATTAGAATGAACGAACGTTTCAAATTTCATTGATAAATCCAGCCTCCTTTAAATGAAGGAAAATGTTAAAATGTGGTTCATGTCCAACTAAAAGCAACTGATAACTAAGTCGAAATATTTAAGACGCAATGAATCCAGAGACTGACATTCAATTAAAATATGTCGGATAGTTAAGCTATCAGGTGGACTTGATGGAAGCTGATTAAAAAGTATATATTTATGAATTATTCGAGGCCACATACTTGCTGGCAGCGGTCTTCGAAGATTGTGTAAGTGGATGAGTATTATCCTAGTGCAAGGTCCATTTTCTAGATAAACTGCTATTCAGCTGGATTAAGATTTTAAGGTACATTTTAAAACTATGTATAAAATATTAACAATCAGTCATCAAAAAGATAACTACAAATTAAGAGCAACGGTTAGAAGGAATGAACGTTTCAAATTTACTTGATAAATCCAGCCTCCTTTAAATGATGGAAAATGTTAAAATGTGGTTCATGTCCAATTAAAAACAACTGACAGCTAAGTCAAAACATTTAAGACGCAATGAGTCCAGTGACTGGCACTCAATCAAAATATGTCGGATAGTTAAACTATCATATGGAGTTGGTGGAAGCTGATTAAAAAGTACATATTTATGAGTTGTTTGAGATTGTCCAATGCGTAATTGTGTCAGAACAACATTGTAATAGTGATTTAGAGGGAGATACCAAAGTTCAATAAAAGTTTGACAATGTGTAGTTTGCTTTTGGTCTCAAGGCTGCACTGTTTCTGCTAATTTTGAAAAAGCAATTTACGAAAAAAAATATGTACATCAGTATACGGAATCGCCTATTTGTAAGATTCGTTTTCTGATTTTTCAAAAATATCCATTGCTTCATTTCCTTGGATACACATATGGAAAGGAATCCAACAGAAAATAATTTCAAAATCTTTTTAAGATAGACCAGTAAGCAAATTCTTAATATCTGAAATATATGCATAATTGCATGACTTTCCAATGAGGAATTGATGGGCACTCAATGAATCAAAATAAATTATCATTTTTTTTTTTTTTAAAAGAGGAGATTGGAAACTTTGATCTTCAAACAAGAGATCGAAAATCTCACAAATATGAATAATAATTGATTGAATATTCATGATGATTAGTCAAAAAATAGCGTATTTACATTTGACAATAAATTCATTTTTTTAAATTATAATTCCATTTTTTATGGTTCATATGTGTTTGAAATAAAGTACTTGTAGTAAACTGGTTTTAAGTAAGAAAGAGTTTATTACATCTTATAATACATCCCAGTTAGATAATTTACATTTTTAAATATATCAAGAAAAAAAGAATGACAGATGTTAAAGGCTTTTATTTTTCGGCAAACTCTGCAATCGGTATATCAATTATTGAATGACATATTTTTATCAATTATATAAAGTACAAATTTCTATTTTAATCAATTTTTTCAAATCAAATTTCTTGTACGTAATGTGCTTAGTCAATTTAAAATAGCTTAAAATATGGAAACATTAATTATTCATTAGGCGCATATCTTACAGTGAATATATCGCAACTGTTAATTCATGAAATGGTTAACAGTCATCAGTTGGATTCTGAATTATAATGAAATTTAAAATGCATGCATATTATTCTAAATTGAAAGATCCCAAGATAAAAAAATTAACAACTGGTTGCATTTTATCTGGAAGTGATAAAGAATACACATTTCTTTTATGTTTTTCAATGTATAAGTGCATCTTTTGTGTGTTAATATCAGTAAGCTAACTTCCAGTTGGTGAACTTTCTGAAATTGTAATAGATGGAGTCTTCTTTATTTGATGGTTGCATTTCAAACGATAATTTAACGAACGGCAATTTAACTTCTGCCAAACTTTCTTCAGAAGAACAATAAGCTTGCCGTAAGTGGTTTCAGCGATGCCAACGAGCGTCCAAACTGATATACCCAACCAGCAACCCATCAGGCCTCCAATGTTACTGAATAAATCCCAAGCCTAGAAGAAATTTAAAAACATACCACTTTTAGAAACACATCAATATAACATTTTAATATTACTACCTTCCTATCGTGATCAGCTAATTCACTACATCATTGAATGATCAGGCTGCTAAATAATATGGAATATATGTAAAAAAAATTGATTTGATACTATAGAAAAAGCATAAATTTATGAATCAGTTTAATACAAATTATATGCGAATACTTTAATTTGATATATATTTGCATACATTAATTTTATAATATGTAAATACATTAATAATTTACATTAATAAATACATTAATTAATAATAGATTTACATTAATAAATACATATGTAAATACATTAATTAGATACATATGTGCATGCATTAATTTGATACTATTGAAAAAAATAAATAAATTTATGAATCTGTTTAATGCAAACAATATGTGCATACATTGATTTGATATAATTGAAAAAACATAAATTGATGGATCAATTTAATGCTAATTAAATGTGTATATATTACGAAACTAAAGCAGAAATGAAACATGAAATTCTAATCTGCATTTAAAAACGTGAAATTGAAAGTTCTGATAAATGAGTTTGAATTCTATTACACCATTTAAAAATATACTGTTCAAATTAAATAAGAAATATTATTAGTATTATGGGAAAATATCGAACGGAGATGGAATAAATATAATTCAAAATGTAATTTTTAGTGTCAAGATCATATAAAACCGATATTTGTAGTATTATTCTTTCGGATGACATGAATATCAGTTTTCATTGGCAAGTTATACAGATTACCCATCTACAGATTATAAAATTTATTTTTGTGATGATGACAAGTGAATGACAAGTTCACATCCACTCTAATGACTATGCCATTTGATTTTTTACAGCTATGTTGCTATTTACGCAATAGTCATAAAAAGTTACCAGCTACCAACCAATTTAAGGGACATTTATTTTGAGTACATTTTCTTATTGCCTAAATCTTCTGATAAAAATTTCAATCATCTCGCAAAGAAAGGTTAAAAAGACAATTTTCTAAACTTTTAAATGGTGTGTAGTATATTATTGTGAAGTAATATTTTCGAAAATTATAGAGGAAAATCGTTAAAATTCCGCATACTTTTTGATTTCTCAAAATTCTAATTAAAATCATCACTCCAATGTGTACATATATGCTCTTTAAGGTGTGCATATAACAAAATTGGTAGTTATAGGTCGAATGGTCAGACCTAAAGTGCCAACAAATACACACATACCCACACATATTCTTCTTTACTATCAATACAAATATAGAAATTCCTACTTACTCCGTACAATTTATTATGTGATATAACAGTAATGTCACGGTCACTGAGGAAAATATTGACAGGTATACGGCTACTGCAAGAAAGAGAAAATAATGTCATTTAGTAATTTGATGCGTATTGTATCGAAAATATACAAAGCCAAAACTTTAAATTAAAGCCACAAATGACTCAAAAATTTCGGATATCAATAAAATCACTGGAGTAGATACATCAATAAAGTGTGATAAAATGCTAATTTCCATGGTGTAACTGATTTTTTTTTGTAAATTCGCATAAAGAAAATTGAAAAGCTGATTACTTTGTTCCTCATAGAAATATAAATTATTGCCAAGTTTTTACTCTAAATTTACTCACAAAACTGAAGCATGAAAAAAAAACCATAAAAAGTTTAATGATAATTAATTAAACATTGAGCTAACTTATGAACTGAAATTCAAGTTTTCAGAGCTTCCAAGCAGTAAAACACAATAAGAACTCTGAGTTCAAAAACCACATTTTTGGAAAATGCTTATCTATCTATCTGTAACCAAGATAACTCACAGACGTTTTGAGCAGTTCGGTAAAAATTTGGCATATGATCTTTGAGGATATGTATCAAATTTTGAGTAAGAATCTTATTTTATATTAGAACAATGGAGGAAGTCCATCTGTCCATTGTTCTAATGTAAAATAAGACAATAATTTCAAAATGAAGAGAATTTGATAGATAAAATTCGAAATGTAGATTTGATATCTATAGTGTAGGCACCTTTTAGAGTTTGAGACAGATATAATGACTGACTAATTGAGACATATTTGACTGCATATATAATGTTTGCATATAACCACGAAAATTCAAAAACGTAAAGACCTACATTGAGATTTTGAAAACGTAAAGACCTACATTGAGACCTAAGAGATTTTGTGACTACAAGTGAAGTTTTGTGTCGAATCTTTGTTTTAATTGACTGCAAAAAACATGTCTAAAGCACAAACTTGATCTCGAATATTATTAATGAATACTATGAATTAATTTCCAAATAACTTGCCAAAGAATTCCACGAAATATTCAGTAAAAATGCTAAATTCACATCATATTTCGTAACGATTGTACGCCATTAGCATGCAAGGCATGCTCTGGCGTCACAAATTTATTAAAGAGTACATAAGAAAGTTTTGGAAAAGCCCTTCTCACTGGACAAAACAAATAATTTACAATAAAAGATTATTTGCTTCATTTCGAATTTGAAAGAGTATCGCTAGAACGTCCACCGGTGACGATTTGACAGCGGTTAATGTTTAATTTAGAATTCTTTCCGCATTTTTGTAGGGAATTTGAAAAATTTTCTTAACTTTTAAGGCATCCGACTACATTTGAAGAACCTTTTTCGAAAAAAGGGATTTTTAAAAAATATTTAAAACTAAGGTTTTTGCATGTATTACCAATTATAATACAAAATACTATAAACGCAATAAAACTATTTTGAAATATAATATAATTTGAGAAATATTAAAATTTGTAGTAAATTTTTATGAATTAACACCCGACACGAAATTGTAATCCAACAATCCTATTTTTCTTTCTAAACAAGTTATAGATTATTATGAGGAATGAAATGAACCAAAATCTAAGAAAAATTTTGAGATGCAAAGAAGTTATGGGTAAAATTATACGTATATATGCCTTTTTTGCATAAATTTACTGCTTATTTTTTTCTACAAACACCTATAAATGAAAAAGGTATTTCACCAACAATAAAACTTTTGGTTCATTTCATTGCCCATATTATTTAAAATACACGCTGAAATTTTTATGTAAATATATCTGTTAGTTTTTGAGGTATCATATTAACGGTGGAGGATTTTTATGAAAATTAAAGTTTTGGAAAAATTGGCGTAAAAGACAAATTTTAGCTGTCAAACATGTGATCCTGGATGATAGGCCAGGCTTTCCAACGCCTAGAAAAGATAAAGTGTTTTGGAAAGAGGAAGGTCTGAATTACAAAAAATAGCAATAAAAAAATAGCTAATGTGATTGATAATCAGTGTTTTAACGTTGTCGGATACCTTATTCATTTTCCTCGGTGTTTACACAGAAAACGGTTTTTAGCTCTCAGTTAATTAGGAAAGATTTTACAACAAAATATACTTAAAATGTCCTCTGGTATCATTTCGACACCAAGGTAATTTATCATTATAAATAGCTAAGTAGCTAAGCTATAAGGTAGACAAAATTAAAAACTTTCACAAATGACTGTTGCACATTCCTTTGACTTTGAATGCCGTGTTATTTGGTTCATAGTGGAGATGAATAAATTATACTAAAATTATTGTGTTTAAGTATTTCGTTACACAGCATTAGCTTAACGACTCATAACAAAATTTTAATTTGATATTCGAACCTTCAGCAGAGCATAAACCTTGAAACGTTGACTCGTTGGAAATGCCTAAAGTTTGATGATATTACCAATTTGTTGCGAGAGTTTTTTGAGAATGAATCGGATGTTGTTTTAATGTTGTTTCATTCTAGTGTTATCTGCTTTGAACTGTTAAAAGATAATATCATTTGTTTAGATT
>JAPMOQ010023725.1:0-16324 GCA_026543055.1 Argiope trifasciata
ACACACACACACACACACACACACACACACACACACACACACACACACACACACACACACACGCACACACTGAGCTTTATTATATTATAAATATAGATAGATTATGCAAAGTATACAAAGACAAAATATTGTAATCATTGATTTAAAAAGAATTCAAACTCGAGATTTTCAAGAATTGCCACATTTCAGACATTCCTTAAACGGACGAATCATATTTTAGGATGATAGCTGTCTAGCTGTTGAGGCCTATGACTCAAAAATGCTTTGAGCTACGTGGATAAAATTCGGTATGAGGATTTTGCCCTTTATTTGTAAAATTCTACAAAATTTTTAACGAAACCCATTTTATGTTTCCAATTATGCGAAAACAAGTAACTATCATAAAATGTTAACGGAAAATAAAATCTGTCGCACAGATATTGTATTGAAAGTACGTATCTATATCAAATACATTGGCGAATCGAATTTCAGTAGGTTTTTACATTGACATGTGATGACTCAAAAGCCCAGTGACTTAAATACATGAAATTTAGTATCTGATTTTGTGATTACAATTGTTGTTTGTTAAATTTGGTTTCAATCTGTAGGTAAAAGCTTTCCTAAAAAGTTTTGGTTTTCTTTATTATACCAATGAAGTGCAAAACATTCATTTGCGGAACTCTAAAAATAAAATTCTGAGCACTTAAGACTTCATGATTTTCCCCAAGTTCACGATTTTTATGATGAGGAATAACACATTTATTAGAGAGAATATGGGAATGTTTTAGGAAGGCCATTTCTGTTGGTTTTAAATATAATTAGAACACTATGAAAACTTCAACAGACTGTAATTTGAACTCTAATATTTTTATCTTTCTTGTCTACAAACTGGGTTCCCCTGCCGCAGTTGGAGGGGAAAGTCGCGATATTCAGTGAAATGAATTTGAGGAGAAAGAAAGGAAGATAGAGTATTTTTAGTTCTTTAAGAATGAAAGAAAGTCTAATACAGTGTTGTTCTTAGAACACCAGTGCTTAAAATCTAAGCATTTAAAGGAAATAAAGGATTGTAGGTATCCGCCTACATTCGAAGGAAAAAAATGAAAAATTGGATTTTTTTAGAAACTATTCATTGTGTTTAGATATATTGTGAATAATAAACACTATAAACCCAAAAACAATTAATTGAAAATATAATATATTTAGAGAAATGGGAACATTTGTAGTAAATTTTAATCAAATTGAACCAAAACGGTTTAATCTCTACACAAAATGGTAACTCAGCAATCCTGTTTTTCTTTGTACACAAGTTATGGAATATAATGATGAATGAAATGAACCAAAATCTAAGAAACATTTTGAGATGCAAAGAAGTTATGGGTAAAAATATGCACATATATGCATTTTTAGCATAAATTTAATGCTTAATTTTTCAAAAAATGCCTATAAATGAAAAAGCAGTTCACCAACAATCAAACTTTTAGTTCATTTCTTTGCTCATATTATTTAAAACCCACTCTGACATTTTAATGTAAATACCTCTGGTAGTTTTTGAGATATTATGTCAACGGTAGAGAATTTGTATGAAAATTAAAGTTTGAAAAAAACTGAGGTTAAAGACAAATTTTAGTTGAAAAATATGTGATCCTGTATGATAGGTCAGGCCTTCCTTTTCCGAGAGAAGATAAATTATTTTGGGAAGAGTAAAGTCTGAACTACTAGAAATAATAAGATTTTTGAAAAAATCGCCATTGCGATCAATAACATTGCTTTTAACGTTGTCGGATACCTTAACGCAACTCTATTGTTATAAAAAAAATAAAATAAGCTTGATATAAAAATTTTATAGAACAAATTCTTATTTTGTTTCTTAAAGTTATTTTTAAAGGTATAATTTTTGGCTTATTTTTAGTGTGTATTTCAGAACTTCAGCCTTAGATCTTAATAGATCAATAATTTGCAAAAAAGGCCTTAAAATATCAATTTCCAAGGAAATTAAAATATTTGTTATTTTGAAAATTGAATAGTTTAAAAATAATAAAAGTATATTTCCTGATTATCTGTTGAATATGAAATATTTTAAATTAAAAACAAAAACAAAAAATTCTTCATATAATATAAATAGAGCTTTGCAAATAAATCCTTTTTTAGTCTTATATCACTCTGTATTGTATTTTTAAAAATATCGATGGTTGTATTGCTGCATTTTTAAAGAATACTGTCACTTAAATAGAACTCAAAAACACACAGGAAGTAGAGTTAAATCAAACTAAAGAAAAGTTCATAATTTTCTGGTACAAGAAATAACGGAGAAACAAAATAAAGAAGAATATGTACACAAATTTTGAATCAATCGGGATTCGAACACACGATCTCTTGAATACGAGATCAATGTTATAGTCATTCGGCTATGTAGAATCAATTGTTTCGTTTCAATGCGGTGTTATATCCTGTAGAGAGCGTTTTAAAATTATTTTTAATTAATTATAAATTAAATGAGATGTGGACTTTTTTTATGCAATGGCTTTTCAAACATTAATGCACAAGAATGCCTTTTAAAATTATCTTTATAATAACGCAGATTTATTTGTGATAAAACGTTTTTCTAAAATGTAATAAATTTTAGTAATATTTTGTGAAAAATTTTCAACAACTTATTTTATTGTCATAAAGAAATTTAATGCATTTCCGTTATTTCATCAAGTATTTCATCGGAAGAATTTTTCTTTCTTTTGAAAATTTCTGCTTATTATTTGTACATTTCATAAGGACAATTAGAAAATGAAAAAACAATTTCGGGAAAAATGATCAGCCTGGGAGAATATAGCTCCGAACAATTATGTTTTTAAGGATTTTATAATATTATAGGGTTTAAAACCAATATAAAAGTTTATTTACACAATAAGCAGAACAAGTATAAGTCAGATCAAGTATATATAAGGAGAACAAGTATATTTATAGTAGCTCATTATTTATGCTTAAAATATCTATTTTTGTGAAAATCATACACATTAAGACTAGGCAAAAGAGATTTAGTGGAAAATTAACACAACCAATAGCTTTAGTTTATTAGCTGGTCACAAGAAGCGACTACTTATGAATAAGTAAAATTTTCTGGTTTTGAATTTTATTTCGGAAATATTAAATCTACATTATAAATTGATTCTGAAAGCAATATAAATTGCTTACTAAAAAGGGAGCAAATAAATAAAGGAATGAAAAATCCTTGGAAATAAATAAAAATAGCAATAAATATTGTTCCAAACTTGAGAGTCTATAGCTATATTAAAAATCATCTTCCGTTCTATAAAAATAAATTCATAGTTCTACAGTTTTATTTTTCCCACAGGATTTATAAGTGCCTAAGTTATATCCATTTAATATCTTTATATAATAGGTTTGGTTACAAGCTTAGGTTAGTGCAAGCTTGAAAGTCTATAGTTATATTAAAACAATAAACATTTTTCTATCTATAAAAATAAATGGATATTGCTAAAGTTTTATTTTTTCTAACTGATTTACAAGTGTCCAGATTATATTGTTTTAACATAATTAAATCATACAGTTGATTTTCACAAAATTTATCATGTACAAATAAGAAAGATTTATGAATATATGCTTGCTCTATAGAACAGAGGCCTAATAGCTATAGATGTATTTTAGAAGGCATAAATATATATGCAAAACTTGGAGGGATTTTTTAAAAAAAATTATAAAAATTAAGAGAAATGTTTGCCTTATTTTGTTATAATTCTTATAATTTCAATAGAACTGTTTTGTTATAATTTCCATTAGCATTATTTTGTCATAAGCTACACAAAGTTACTTTCACATTACCTTAAAATTCAAAAAAATTATCTTTTCATTGACATAATTTTCTTATATAATTTTTGTATTGCATCTATTTTAATAAATTTTTAATACATTTTAAAATTTATTTTACAATGTATTTAACTGTTATAATAAAACTAAATCCGTTGTTACTCCACTCCCTGGAAATATTTCATACTGGATTTTCTTCCATGGTGACTAATGAAGATGTGATAATACGTCTTATTTCTCCATGTTGGGTAAATTACTGTTTAACCCATGCTTTTAATAAATTTTTGAAATTTTATAAAATTTTCAAACTTTATTTAACTTCAGAATTTGTAAAAATTAAATTCTAAATTAAAATTCAGTCTTTAAATTAAATAGTATATCGCTGATATCCCTTATTTTTAGCACAATGAATCAGAACATTGTAAAGCTACCTAATAACTCATGTCTTTCAAAATTTCAAAATTCAAAATATTCATTATTATTAATAAGAAGCATTACTCATTATTATTAAAACAGGAATTATTATTAATAGCAAGTTGCATTAAATATTTAGTTTAGGTTTTTATCAAACATAAGTCTTTGTGAACTAATTGGTAACGGAATAAAAAGAAAACCTCAATTCTTATGATAAAAAATTAACAATTTATTGAATAATTGCATATCTTTATTACATATTCTTGAATATAAGAGTGGAATATTAATTGCGTATCGAAAATACCATTAAAACCAAGTTGCATAAAATATTTAATTTAGGTTTTTAATAACCTGAGTCTTGACGAGCTAATTTATCGCCATAACGGACAAGTGAATTAATAAAACAGAATACAAAGATAATTTTTCTTTGATAAATGAATAAAAAGATAATTCAGAATTTTTTTTGATAAAAGATTAATTATTTCACTAATTAATTAGATATCTTTATTATCCATATCTACATATAAAAATGAAATCTCAATTACGTATCATTTTCAGCAGTTATTTAAAATTTTAAGAACGAAACAAAAAAAAAAAGATAATCTGAATTCTTTTGATGAAAAAATATTAAAAACTTCATTGCTTAATTGTATATTTTTATTACATATTGCATAAAACAGTTTCATGGATTAATTGTATATTTTTTTAACAATCCTTACACATAAAAAAGGAATCTAAACAATTTATTATTTTCAGAAATTATAAATTTTTTTTAGTAAAACAAATTAAAGAATGCGATACGATCTGAAAAAAAAATCATTCATATATTTTCATTGCTCTGTGAGCTATAAAATTCTCTTACAGACTTCACCCATCAATGCAGAGATCAAAGGCTCTTCTCAGAATAATTTGAATCATTTTTGCACTCGCTACTTATTATTTCCATCATGGTCGACTGGGCGAGCCATCATTTCAATTATATTTATCGCTCTAGAACTATTAGCCTTCTGCCCTCAACAATTATCTAAACTAATAGCAACCTTGTGCTTGAAATAAATCATCTAATAACAAAACTTCTTCGAATTCGTAATGAGAAGTATCACTTTTATCTGTGACTGCTGTGTGCATTTCATTTGCAACGGGAGAGAAACAAAAAGAAGAAATCTCTCTTCTAGTTTTCCATATTTTAATAAGAATGCCATTTTTAAAAAATTATCAAAAATAATTGAATATGTATCATAATACTAATAAACGTTCTTCATCCGTCTCAATAAAAATATTTTAATGTACTTAAAATTAACTAAATAATTTAATAAATAAATAATTTATGTTGATGTTCGTAACTATTTTTTGCTTTCTCATGTACATAGAACAGATAAATTATAGTAATTATCAACAATTTTGAACTCGAAATTTCGACGAATTCCGACGTTTTTTATCTTTCTGATACCGAAAAACACAGTTTTTAAAAATGTCCGCCTGTCTATTTGCTTGTGATAATGATAACTCAAAAACAATTTCAGCTATACTGTTGAAATTTTGTATACTGTTTTTACAGCAAAGTTGTTGATTCCTATCAAATTTTGAGTAAAATCTATTCAAAGGAAGTTTGTATGTCAGGCTGTTCTAGAATAAATTACCTCAATAAGGAAGCTAACTATATGGATAAAATTTAGTATAAAGATTTGACATTGATATGATAGACAGCAGTCAAAATTTGTGACAAATACAATAAGGACTTGAACTTCTGTTGGTCTACATTTTTAGAAGCATGCAATTGCGATATTTCAAAAATACAGTAACTTGAATGTATCAAATTTTGTATGGGATTTTATGATTTGTAAAGTTTGTGCTGAATTTTTGTTTCAATCAATAGAAAAAAACATGTCTAAATCACAAATTCGATTTTTGAATACTATTAATTCATGCCAGATTAATCACCAGTGAACTCGCCAAGGATGACCAGATAGATTCATTAAAAATTCTAAATTCACTTCAAAAGTTAATATTTCGTAATTATTGTACGCTAATTCCCTGCAAGGTATTCTCTAGGATAGTATCTTTATTAAAATATATGCGAGAAAGCTTGAGGGAGACTACTCTTCCTGGTTGTACTAGAGTTTCGTGGAAAAATACAATTCAAAAGGCTTTGGGGAGCACCTTATTATATACTTAAATACAACTACAAGAGTTAATTTGTGAAAAAATACAAATAAATTATTATTACTTTTTCTCTTAGAAAGGATGCTAAATTATTGGAATAGTTTGAAAGTTGTTATTATATATACTGCATTGCAGCTTCAAATATATTTAATTAATTATAAGTTCAACTTATTATTGTAAAAATTAGGAAGAATTATTGCATTAAAGATTTCATATCAAATTATATATTTATGTATATACTTGCTGCAGTAATATATTCTTCAATATAACTTTAATTAACTGTAGAATTAAAAAAAATTAAAATTAAAATTTATTTTTCATCAGAATTTAGTGGATTTTGTTGAAACGTAACGTGATATATAAAAGTCGAGTAAGTTCTGTCAACTAGAATGAATTTAAATTAAGAATTTCTTTAGATCTATATATATAAAAGCAAGAACAATAGACTCGTGCTCACCAATTGTTTTCTTTTCTCATAAATATTCCCATTGAATCCATGAATCACGATTTTTTTTTATTCCACGACAGAAGCTTAGGTAATGAAGCACGGAATAAACTACCCTCGTGCAGTTTAACTCAGCGCGCGCTTATTAAATTGGTCTCGAAAACTGCGCAATCGCATTTCGTTCTTAGAATCATTGCCGAGCTCTGAACTTGGAAGTTTTTAAAATTGATCTGACCCTGCCCTTAGAACTGCTCGTGATCTCTGATCAGTTCGAGCTGGCGGGAAAAATAGTTCTTTCTTAGTATAAAATTTTGTTGATATCGTTTGCAACGTGAATTTATTGACATCCGGAATTTATCAAACCAACTGACATATTTTTTTTAATAGAATACTTTAGAGAAAAATTGACCTCTTGTCTTGCAAAAGCGGATTTGACCCAGAATGTCAAGTCTTAAAATGCTTCGAATTTCGGTGAAATATTCCAACTTCCAAGAGCTTGGGGAAGTAGAAAAATGTATTTGCTAATAAATGGAATCGGACAGAAGATTATTTGAAAGTTTCTGTACCATAATTCTTCTATATATGTCCCATAATGGGCGAGCGATGATTTTTTTTTTTAAATCTGGGAACATAAGCAAATGTATAATAATATTATCTGATTTGAGTAGCCTAGCTTCTTAAAAAAGAATCTATCGATTATCAATAAGTATGAATTGAGGTTTATTCCGAGAAACAAGAATATGCATTTTGGGAATATTCCTGGTATCAGCTATTTCAAGCTTTAGAAGATAAATTTGGGTTGGAATTGATCTTTTGACTTATTTTACCTTACTGAAGCAAATAAATATTGGGTCGTTCGGAAAGTCATTTCGTATTTTTGTGTCAAAATGAAAAGAAATTTTCGTTTAATGAATAAATTATTTATTAAATTATAAAATTGCCATTCTGGTCTAATACCTTTTGCCATTCTGGTCTAATACCTTTTGGTAGTAACATGATTACACGCTCATAAAAGTTTTGGTCTTTGCTGTAAAAAAAACTGATCGAGGTTTTTTTTTGGCCTCCTCATTTGAAGGAAAAATTTTGCAAATCAGTTCTGGTACTGATGTACTGTTAACACATCTTCTCCACACATATTGGCTAATTTATTTCTGGCTTGAACAGCATTTTTACCTTTTATAGCAAAAAAGAAAAAAAGGACGAAAATGCTGTTTATTGCTCTCCATATTTAAAAGGGCACCATCCAAAAACTACTGCGAAGAATCAGCTGCACTTTTTCACACTCAAGCCTTGCTATATCAGCTCTTAAAACATAAAATGATTTAGCGGTTTAAGTATGAAATTGGGTGCGAAAAATGCAATTAAATCCTTTGTCAGGAAAAAAAGAAATTTTCCGAACAACCTAATAATTGACATAACAGTTATGCATCTTATTTATCCTAATTGTTTCTTTATACTCTAATATATATGTCACATAATAGGCGAATGATAATTTTTTTTTTTGATCTGGGAACATGGGCAAATGTATAAACAGACAATTTGAATTGAGTGTAGCTTCAAAAAAGAATCTATCGATTACCAATAAACAGGAATCAAATTTTGTTCTGAGATACTAGAATAAGGCATTTCGGAAATGTTTCCTGGATTAATGAAATTCAGTTATTTCGAGCTTTAGCGAATACATTAGCGCTGAAATTGATGGTTAGGTTATTTTACCTTACTTTATCCTAATTGTTTTTTATATTCTTTGCCATTTTCAACAGCCCTAAAATCTTTCCAAAAATTTATTTTCTGCTTTGAGAAATCATTATTTTTATAGTTATTTCGAATTTTAAAAGGAAAGAACTTATTAAATATTTGAAATTGTTTTCTTAAAGAAAGTCACATTGTCAACTTCTTTCTCTTCAAGTCAAAACAAAAATGACATAAATGTGAAATTATCTTTTATGACTGCTTCATCAATCCTATTCTTATTACCACTGTTTATTTTTCAATCAATGAATTCTTTTGATTTCACAATCTGTTGGAATAGTAGATAGCTAATCTTTTAAATAGGTGATTACATTCAAATGTCGATTTTTATCAAACAATTAATTTTTACTCAGTATTTTTAATTTCTGAGTTATCTTTATAAAGATATTTTAATGTTATTTTTCGACCTTAATTTTGTGTAAAATTGAATTCATTTTCATGTTTATGTAATTTACTTTTTAAAATTGTTTTATTTAATTCTTAATTTCGATAAAACCTTATGACGAAAAATCTCGCGCATTAAAATCTAATATATATATATATATATAAATTTGATAAAATAATTTTTCAAGGCTTTCTACAGTTCTTGAACTACAGAATATAAAATCTTTTCATTAAGAAAGAATCTTCATTTATCTTGATGCTTCGCAATGCGAAAAAAATTAAAATATTATGTTTTACTTGTCGAATTTAACATTGTTTAACTAAATAAAAATAGAATTCATTTAATAGTTCAGAAACAAAGCAGTATATTTTTTTAAATATCTGAAAAATTCATAAACCAGAAGAATTTTTTCTCTCCTCATACCTCATTTTAGTCAAAAAGAAAAAAAAACATTTTTTTTTTTCCAATTTTTAAAACACCTTATATAATTTATGCAAAAACATAACTATTTAATAGTTATATGATATTCTTAACAACATTTGTCATAAAAATCATTCCAAATATAGTCTTATGAAAGTTAATTTAAGGCTAACTTCGAATCGTGGTCAATATTTGAGCCAATATTTCCCACCTAAACTTTGGGCCAGGCCAGAAAACATCCATTAAGCATCAAGATGTATGGCATAAATTTAACATAATTCCAACTCTTATGATGTTTTATGTCATCGTATTTTTCAAAAGTCTCTTGAATTCCGATTTTAGTGATATGCCGTTGATATATGTCCCATGACAATAGAAATTTATCCTAACTTTTATCTTTTAGAAGATTGATTAAAATTCCTTTAAAAAAGTTAGGCAATCTTTTCGTAATTTCTTTTTAACCTTTCGTTGATATCTAATGTATTAAAAAAGTTATTTAAAATATATTTTATAAATGCCTGTCACATTGGTTTTAAACTCGTCAAATTTCTTAACAGAAGTCACAGAAAGATAACAGTTTTAAGTCACAGTTTTCCATGTTAAAAAACTTCCAGTATCCTAAATTTTTCATGGAAAGATGCAATACAGAAAAAAATATTTTAATTCAAAACAATGTTTCAAGGTTTAATTGCCTATCTATCACATTCATTTTTAAAACTAATTTTAATTATTTGGTATCTATAATGTGTAAACACAAAAGAATCTTACTCATATCATCGCACTGTGAATTAAAAATAAACCTAAAAATATTGGTGTAAAAATGTATTAATATTAGAGAAAAATTATTTCAAAATAGAATCAGAAAAACCGAAAAGCTTATTTTTTAGTTTTGAAGTATTTAAGAAACGAGTTTATGCAATAAAATATTTCTAGGAAAAATATTAAAATATTGATTAATTTTTAACAAAAATGTTGTTAAAATTTCAGACAGACTTTTATTGGTAAGCATCCATAATCTAAAAAATAGGTATATGCTATATTTTAGATAATATATTAATTTTAAAGTAGTTGGAAAAAGATTTATATTCAATAATATTCGAAGCTATTGAAGAAAAAACCCCCCAAAAATCTTTTATTTTTTAATTAAAAACTCTTGACAGCTTTTTATTAGTAAGCACCTATTATCTAAAAACACGCTATGTGTTAAATTTGGAAGCCGTAAATCAAACGGTGTCCTATAAGGAATTTTCAACACTTTCTCCAATATCAATGCTGCTTGATGTAATTTACAAATAATATGCTTATAAAAAGACTGTCATGTTAAAATATACAATGCTATGTACCTTTTTTTATTATATCTACATAAGACGATGTATTTTGAAAGATATGAAATCCCGCGTCGTTTTATTTGTTTTTAGTCTTTAAATAATTTTATGACTGCTTTAAGACTAAAATTCTTTGACATTTTAGCCAAACGTCAGTTTCAGAACTGATTGTGATTGATGATGACAACTTGCTATTCGGGCATGAAAATAGAACTTTTACTCATAGAAAGAGACTATTGTTTAACAGAAATTAGTCATTTAATCACTTAATCATCAATAATAATTAAATTTAATCATTAAGTCCTTTTTTACTCTACAAAATGACGTAATAATTTGATTTAGAGACAGCTCGTCTTCCCCGTTATCTTATTATTACAATTCGTGTCCTGGTTCGGGTATTGATGTTCTTTCCCTGTATTTTATCTCTGAGGTGTGTGAAGTGGTCCCATGGAAAAAAACGGGTTGTGCAAATGCATGCATGTGTGTCTTCTTCACCCCATATAAAAGTCAGATTTCTGCCTTCGGGTGCTCAAGGGTCTTTACCCTTAAAAAAAACTGCACCCCACTTACCGTGACAAAGCTGACATAACATAATCATTATCAGTTTAGTTATACATTTCACCACATTTGAAAATGTCAATGATTTATTTTAGATTTAAATTTTTTATTTCACTTTATTAATTCTGTATTTATATTTTATTTCTCATGACTCTAAATTTCCCCTATCTAAGCTTTTGTCAGTAATAAACAAATAGCCATTGGCTTTATAAACTTTTTATAACCAAGAGAATTTAATGATAATATATATATATATATATATATATATATATATATATATATATAATAAAGTGTTAATATAATTTTAATGATTTTACATTTTTTACAATCTTATTTATTTGGTAAAAAGGAAAACAAATTTTTTTCTTATATTTGTTCGCACCTCTTTTTCAGATTAACGGCCCTAGGTAGCTGCTTAGAGTGCCTAGTTAAAAATTCACTGCTGTACAAAAGAAATCGTATTACATTCCTTATAAGATGAAATTCTTTAACTTAAAGAAATTACTTGAATAAAAGGTGCTGAATAAGAAAGAATTTTTCACAATTTGAATTAGGTATTTAATTTAAAATCAGTGAAAATATTTATGTTTTTCTCCCCAAATTTAAATACATTAGATAACATTTTTATTCCTACATGTTAAAGGAAACTAATTACATTGTGTTACTGAAGATATATAATTATTAAAATAAAAGTTAATTTTAGCAAATCCTCAAATAATGGCAAATGGAATGTATTAACTTAATCTATGATGATAAATTCATGTTTTTTTTTTCCATTTAATCTCTGTTTCTAAAATTTTTCTATAATTTTTTGTGCTTGATTTATTTTTGCTCTTGTATTTCATCTGCAGAATTACCCTGCTAAACACAATTTATAACATATACTGATATAATTTCTCATGTTGACTTTGAAAGAAAATGAAGAATAGTTAATTTATTAAAATATGTTAGTATCTTGAAAGTAAATTCAGCACTAAATGAGATTATAAAATATAAAGGCGTGACCACAATTAATAAAAGGAATGGGAAGAAACGTGGAATGTATTATTAAATTAGTTTTTCACTTAAGTCTAGTGTTTTCAGAATTTTAAAGTAATAATGCGTATTCGCCGGTTTGCTATTTTTAAATTGTGGCGTGCATGCCGAAAAAGAAAGTCTTCAATTCGTTTTACAAGGCAGGCTGTTAGATGTAGAGTAAATTTCAGTACTAAAATTGACCTTTTTAAAATTGTGATTGAAATTAATCAAATTTTTCACATTTTCCTCAGTATCTTCAACAAAGCAAAAAATTAATTTTAAATTAAAAAAAAAAATATGGAAAATAATTTTTGCAGTAATTTATATAATTTTTGAGCAATGTTTTAAAAAAAGTATTTAAATTACTGAATCTTAGGAATTTTCTACAAACATTTTTTAAAACTTTTAATCAAAAATTAATTAAAATTTTAACATTTTTCCTCAATATTTTCGAAGTACATAACAATTGATAAAAACTGTTTTTTTTATGAAATTAATTTTTTTAAATTGGAAAATTTTCGAAAAGTTCTTTTTGCAGCAATTTAAATAATTTAAAAAAAATGTTTTTAAGTATATTTTTTTGTTGATTTAGTTATTGTATTTTCTTCAATTTGTGTTGAAATGATATTTAATATAAGTTTTGAGACCGCAAGTTATGTTTTCTGTATATTTAAGAATAAATTTTAAAATTAAAGTAAATATAAAGATATTGCATTTAAAATATTTTCATTTTAAAGTATTTCGGATTAAAAAATCGAATTATTATTAATTTTTTAAAAGTGATTGAATAACTTACCATAAAAAATTCCCAAGATTTCATTTTACGAAATAAAGTAGTCTTTTAATGAATTTCACATCTTTTTTAAAATATGAAATATTTGAGAAAACAGATAGTTTTCCAGTTTCAAAGAAGCAACTTGCTAGATCTACTAAATTTTACTAGTCGATTATTCCAGAAGAATCAATTTTATATATATATATATATATATATATATATATATATATATATATATATATATATATATATATTGCTTTAAATTTTTTTTTTATGAAAAATTAATGAAGATATATTTTTCGAAAATTCAAAATGAGAATTTTTAGAATCATACTAATTGCTAAAATACTAGCTATATTTGTAAAAAAATGTAGACTTACCTTAAACCGAAGCAGACCTATTGGAGGAGTGGCATAAGGTATTCCACGGAAAGCATAAAAATCTCTCCCATTAGAAGTTTTTAAAATACGTCCAATAACTAGTCCTTGTTTCAAAGTCAATGTTGTACCATACTCTTGACTTGAAACTCCACAGTAAAAGTTCAAAGTTAAAATGAAAATCAATTTGAAGAAAAGTCTAAAACTTTTATCACTGAGCATGATGATAAAAAACTATATATACAATAGCACAAATTTCAGTTCAAAACTTTTTTTGAAGCTCCAAAATCAATAACTTCTAAACAATTCTGAATTCTTTTTCTTGAAGTAACAGAAATCTCAAAACTAAAGAACGTTATTTAGAATTATTCACATTTTTAATAAATGAATATGCAGACGATAATAAATATTTTAAAGGAAGTCTAAATTTCTTACTGAATCAGTTTCTATGCAGACGATAATAAATATTTTAATTAAAGTATAAGTTTCTTACTGAAGACCATTCAAAACATCGTGTAATAAAATGAAGAATATGATTCAAAAAAATATTCAGATATCCAGTAAGAAATTTATCAGGACTGTCTGTAGGGAAATATTCCTCATCACTCTTGTAAAGTCAATCCTATTATACCAGCAGAATGCACGTGCAGTGGAGTTTTAGTTCGAGCATAACGTTCATAATAGCACCTTTTTTCTCCTTCCCGCGTTTAGAGGGCTGCAAAATATAGCCTTTGGCGATAGCAGTTTGGCGCGAAAGTGAATCAAGGGTAGCGATGCGCACTGTAAAAAAATGGGATACTCGAATGTGAGTATGAATTTCAAAGTGGAAAATGAAAGCTAAACAATTAAAATTACACTGTGAAAATATTATTTTATGGTGTAAGAATATTTTATGTATTAATATAAAGTGAATTATTTCATAAAATTATGCATTTAATGATTTGCTTATCTTAATATTAACTTTATAAAAAACCAAATCTTAAATTCCATTTTTTTTAAATAAAAATATTTATCGAAAAAAATTTACCAACATTTAGATTATCTTGTATGTTATTTATATTAATAAAAATGTCTAAATGATTCTAAATATAATTATAAGAGCATATATTTAGGTTTTTGACACCTGATAATATTGTGATATTTTGATTATTTATGTGTTTCTTACTGTTTAAAATAAAATTAATGTTTATATATATACATAATATCATTTTTGCTATGTCAAAAAATAGGAAAGCAAATTTTGCTTATTGAGTTCTATTTATTTTATCATTAAATTAATTATTACATCAAGTATTGATATCATCATTTAATAACAGACTAAGTGTTTTAAATTTTATATACTTTTTGGAATGAAGGAATTCCAGATTATGGTTATACAAAATGTTACACCTTTCAGTTGAGTAAATTTTTTTTCGTAGGATTAAGTTACAACTTTATGCTCTTTCAGTGAAATTTGATTTTCTGATCGATTTTCCAACCTTTTTTGTATTTAATCTTTAATATTATTTAAGAGAAAAGTAATTTATCCAATTTTATTAAGCATTTGGGAATGTGTAAAAAATCTATGCAGTTTTCCCTTTGCAAATGTTTTTGAACTATAAAAAATAAAGAAATAACTGTAATATAAATTCAACTGATGAATTAATAATTGATGGAATTAAAAAGTAAGATAATCTTATCATTTTTGAGAATTATTATTGATTCCAATTCATTTAAAAGTATTATAAAATAATTTTTTAATTAATTTCATTAAAATATTTTAAAATAATTAATGAAATAATTTATCATTCTTCATGGAATATCTTTCATCAAAAGATGTTTTCAGACTGTTTTCATTCTTTGTGATGTTTGTTCGGAAGATAACTTATTTTGACATTTTAAAAAGAAATTCTGTTATTTCAAATCCTCGCCTAACTAAGGTTAAAAAAAATTATTTGGCGATGAATTCAGAATTATGATATGCCGGTGCTCATTTTAGAACATTTCGTCCAGATCCCCAGCGCGTGCTCAGTGTTCGGAAGACCCACTTTCCATACCGGAAGTGAGGTACGCAGGTGGAGCCCTCTTTTGACCGGAAATGCTTCTTCGTACACCTGTACAGCACGCACGCTCAAATGCTTCCGATTCAGCGCTTGTTCTTTCCGTTCATTCATATAAATGAATTATTTCGCTGAAAACAGCTTTTGGGCTAGATTATGAGATAAATGTACTACACAGATACACATTCTCACACACAAAAGAATAAAAAGAAATTCCGATGCGCTTTCTCGGATAACGCTGGTGATAAGATTAGTTCTTAACGCTTGTGATGAAATTAGTTCTTAACTTTTCTGCACAAACTAATTTTTGGTTTGAAGAATGATTTATGGAACCCTTTTTTTATAAAGTTATAAAAAACATAACGAATTTTTAAAATTTATATTTCATTTAATAGAATATTTCTTCAAAGGTATGTAAAATGAAACTACAAAACTGAGGCTCAACAAAATATTTTGAAAAAAAAAATTAAATAAAGTACACATTTACTACATAATTACACACAAAAGAATAAAAAGAAATTCCGTCTCCCTTTTTCGGATGAACTAATGATAAAATAAGTTCTTAAACTTTTTAAAACTTACTAATTTTAACTTAACTTTTTAACTTTTAACTTAACTTTAGAGCACTAACTAATTTTTGTTTTGAAGAATGATTTGTCGAACCATTTTTACCAGAAAAAATACAGCATTTTAAATGTTAGGTTAATTATGTTATTTATTACGTTTCATTTAATAATAATTTTCTTCAAAGATATAAAGGAGTGCACGCACGCTACAATCTACTTCGAAACTTTTAAATCTTCACACACACACACACACACGCACGCACGTACACACACACACACACACACACACA
>JAPMOQ010023731.1:0-11415 GCA_026543055.1 Argiope trifasciata
TGAAATTTTTTAATCGGATAAAGTTTTAATAAAACGCAAAATTACCAAAACAACACACCAATGCAGTAATAACAGAGGAATAACAAGTAAAGTTAACGGGATGCAAAATGTATTCTTATGCAAGTAGAATTGATCGATTTAATAAGGAAGCAAACTGATTTTTTTAACTAATAAACTAACATTAATTGTTGTTAAAGAAACTACAATTTTAAGAAGTTGTGTTGGTTATGTGTAAAACTGTCACAATACGGACGTTTAATAAAAAACAGCAAAGTAATTCGGTGTATAATACTTTAATATCTGTATTTGAGAAGTCATTATGGGAGATTTTTTATCCGGTAATTAACAAACGATTATTAATTTACTTGACTTCATAGAGAAGGGGCTTGGCGGATATTCTTAAAGTAAATGGTCCTACATTCATGTATTTTAGTACATATATATAATTTTTAGTACATAGTAAAGTAAATGGTAACATGTAAATGGTCCTATATTTGACCATATATTCATGGTAGTATAATGTCCTTCTATGTCTGTTGTCTTGCCTTTTCCAAACTGAATTGTAACATAGATCATAACGACGATGTTACCTTGCGTTTGTGATCATATCATCTTTGTTTAAAAAATAAATTTGCGACTTCCCTCAAAATTATGATTTTTCTAAATTATATAGGGTTCAGGAAAAAAAACTGACACCTTATTTTTTTTTCAATTAATTTTAGGAAGTTCATACAGATGTTTGATGAGCACTTCCAATAATTGTATGGAAATACATCAAAAAGAGAGTTCAACGAAATCCGTGAGTTCCCAAGAGAGAGATCGCAGGCGCAACAGCAATAAGTGGCAAATTAATTTGGCGAATGGCGAAAACAGGACTTGAACTGAAATTTACAAGTTCCAAGAATTTTACGGCTCCAAAGATGCCAAAAACTTTTGCCACGAGCCGCAAGTCAACGCTGAGAAGACTCCTTTTCATTAAGGATAAATTCTTTGCCGTCCAAAAACGTATTACTCCTAGAACTATAAGAACTAGTCTGTGAACACTCCAAGAACTTCAGCAGATTTAAACATTGCAAAAATCCAAATTCGGTCATGGCCCCATGGTCAAATTCGCAAGCGCCAAAACATCTCTGCTTTTTTTGAAGATGAACGCTAAAATGAAACAAAAAAAGCACCAACTGTTCATCCTAGAAGCCTTTGTATTTTCGTAGGCCAAAGCACATTTAGACAACTTAAAGTGAGAGAGAACTTCAACAAGACTCCACGCTAGCTCACAAGACTGAAAAGACAGAGGAGTGGAGTAAGGCGCATTTTCTGAACCTGATATCATATGTAGAATGAGCAGTATACTTTTCGAACCTACGAAATATTCTGCTGAATCATTTATTGTAATCGATAAAAAGGTTATGTAATAAAGTCTAACCAGGTTCTGATAAAAAATTTAGGGTTTATGTACATTAGATATAAATCGGTATTTCGTATAAACATAAACAAAAAGAAAAATAAATAATTTTGATGCGGGATGGATTTTTTAATAATGTGCTAACTGAAATGTTATAAGAAAACAGTTGCGAATCGTAAAAACATTTTAATATTTTAGAAAATATTGAGGTTGTTAAATAACGCTTAGTTGCATATTAAAGATAAAGATTAGGGTGCTCAATTGTTTTTCTCCCTCCTCAACAATTTTCATTTTCTTTTGCAATATTCATCAACAATTACAAACATAGAAATAGGTTTAGATAAACCTATGAGATGACCTTTAGAGATGTTTACGCTACATTGCTTACGTTACACCAAAAGAGTTTTTCATCGTGCGTACGCAAAGTATGTTTATTCCCCAAACGTCCTTTGAAGCAGAATACGCCAATCTATTCTAACAAACGAACTTTTGAAAACAAGAGATTATTCCTCACATTTCATGATATTGCAGCTCAGAGAATAAAACTCCATAAAACCGAATTACATTATTATAAAAGAGAATTCTTTACCTAAATTCTCACTTGGCAGAGATAATTCTAGTGCTTCTCGTTCAACAAACATCATTTACCATCGAACAAAACGACAGCATTTCACCGCTTAGAAAGGGATTTAGAATTGTTTGGCTCCCTTATGGTTAAAACTTGAGCTAAACATCTTGGAAATAACAATCTAGTATGCATATTCATGAAAGTAAGAACATAATCTTCCATTTTCCTCATTCATTGACATTTTCTATTTATAAGACCATCTGCTACCGAACTTAGAATTAATAAAATATGTTAGATTTCAGCAAAATTTTCCCAACTCAGTTCTGTAAACATATGAGAGTAAACTGTGTAAGGGTTATGCAGCCATTTTATATTTTATCCTGGATATGTATTCATCTAATTTGTTTTTCTTGTTCAGTATGATGAAAAATACAACTAATTAAAATATTGTTCCAATGATTTGTTGGAATACTAGAAATACTGTAGATATAGTTTGGCTTTCTAAACATAGTATCATTTCAGAAGAAGAAGCAGGTTTAAAATATTGATTTTTATTGACTGACAATAGAAATATTTAAATACATCACTTGATAAAGGAAAACTTAAAGTTTTATTTAGATAATCCCTATAAAATTGGCAGAATTGTTTAAATGTGATAAAGTATCAATATGTCAACGATATTTTGTGCTCTTCTGTGTGCAATGAGGTAATTACTGTACCTGCCTGTATAAGTGTATTTTACCAGCTGCTGCCTTGTAAATTACTACAATGATTGTTGTATCAAAAGCAGTTACTTTACTTTAAATCACCTCACATAAAGTAAAAATACTGAATACATATGAAAGGCATTTCCAAATGAAGCTCGAAGAATTGCAGTCATATCTGTGATGATATATAAAAGACAGATGTATAAACCCCCTGCACCTGCTAATCTTTTTTGAATAGTTTCAGTAGTAAGATTAATTACTTCATGTATGTGAGGAAATGTACTTCTGATTCGACAGTAGTTAAATCTAAATATTTTAAATAATTTAATACTAACAAATATTTAATATTAATTTAAAATTTTAATATAAAATATGTTTAACGATTTTTTTTTCTATTCTGGATTAAAGAGATAATACATTCGTAATAGATGGAATATTTTAGACTCACGAAATATGTAGAAATTTTCGTTGGATATCTGCGAACTGCTGTATTAATATAGTAATAATAATCTATGTATTTGAATACTTGAAGTATCTTTCCCAACTAGAATTTTAAGATAAACTGAAAGTTTCTTAAATTTCCATTTGTATTTTCAAGTGGCCGTGACATAGTTAAAACAGTAATTTTTCTCAAATATCGGTAATATTGAAATCAAGGATATAGCATGTGCATTCATACAATGCTAATACTTTACCAGGAAAGAATAAATATGTTTTAAAATTAAGAATAAGTTTGAAATGAATAAAAAGTTTTAAGTTAAGATTTAACTGTTTGGAATAGCTAAATTCAGAGCTTCATTAAAAAAATTAAAATATGTATTACCTTGCAATTGTTGACATTAAATTTGCACTATAGTAAGGAGGGGAAATTAAAGTACTATTCTTAACTTATGTTTCAAAAGCAAAATTTATGAAGAGTAGTTCCTTATTTCTAACACAAAATGTATCCCTACTTGTTTCATATACTGAAATGTTTCATATTCTTATAAAGCATGTTTTCAATGTTAAACGTGTTTTATTTAGCTCCTTTTATTCATTTGCCCTTCATTTCTCTTGAAATATTTTGTAATAAATACAATTGTAAGAAATTCGGTGTAATCTAATAGGAATTTAAGTCCAAAGAAAGAAAATGTATATGTTAAATGATAAAAATTTACAATTGTATGCCTCTTGAATTTTTGCGATTTTTTTCGGCAATAAACCAAAAGTAGCGTCTATGAAAACAACACATTATGTAAACTAGAAGGCTACAATTATTTCTGAAATTTGTCACCAATCGAAGGATCACCGAAATATACCCAAGAACTGGTTAAATAATTAATGCATTTTCATTCTAGAATTTAAATGCTTTGAATAATTTTTTCATTATATTAAAAACGAAATTAAAATTTATCTAAATGATTTTCTGCTAAATTATGAATCAGCTTTTGCTTTTAAAAGAATTTTTCAGTATTAGCCAATTTCTTACCTGTGTTTTTGATTCGGTTAATTTAGTTATATATTGATTTGGTTTTTTTAAATCTTAAAGTGATAGTTATTATTTTTTTTTTCATTATAGAAAGAAAGAAAAAATCATATTTTTTCTACATTTTGATCTAGTAATAAGCTCAAATTTTTCAACTTATTAAACTTACCTAAACAAATATAACAATAGAAATAATGCCTTAACAGTACAGCAATTATAGTTGCACAATATTACAATATTTAAACAATAAAATTTGCGTTACAATAATAATCAAACAATAAAATTTCCGTTACAATAATAATCAAACAATAAAATTTTCATAATAATATTTAAACAATAAAAGTTAAAATATGTATGAAAAACAAGTTACAATAAAACAATAGTTATACAATGCACAAAAAAGTTGAAACAATACGAAATATTGCAATAAAATCACTCAGGTTTAATTGATAAATGCTGCGCACTAATATCGATGCATGATTTTTTTAAAATTTATTGCTGACAGAGTGCTAAAAGATCTGGCTTTCCTTAAATTATGCTACGTAAAGCGATTTTTGATTATATGGACCACATTTCTTTCCCAAATTACACATTGACAAAATAACTACTTTCCACAGATGTATATTGGTATGCATTAAATATACAGTGAATAGTATAAATTTGATTTCAATCATAATCTCATTCTGGGATTTCATTGATTTTGGAAAAAAATTGTTTATTCTGATATATTTATTCGAATTTTCCCAATTAATTACAAATACATCGACAATCTTATTATATATTTTTGTATTCAGCAATATTAAAGATTTATTTTAATACTTATAGTATTATTTATCTAAGTCCATTTTACTGTTAAAAGAAGTAGACTGAATGGGAAAACATCATAATTAATTCCTGAGTTGAACAACCTCGAGGATTTATGATCATTATGAAGATGTTTTAACATCTAATTGATGTTTTTAGGGAACTCATGGTAAATATATCACTCATAAGGCGCTTGTTTCTTGCAAATTTTTAATCCCAAAAATTAATCGCGAAATTTTAAGCACCGCATAAAATGGAGTTCAAAAGTGAAAAAAAGTTTGGTTTTAGAATAAGTATTTATCATTATTTGTATGACAATATCTTGAGCAAATATGTGGAAACCGTAAGAATCAATAGAATATTCATAACATTTTCTTTTCTTTTCAAATTGTAATAGACTTCATTTCCTAATATATCACGAAATTAGCTGGGTACTTTTCCGTTATACCGACGCAACAACAAAAAAAATCTCAAAAAAGTTGCTAAATAATCGTTTGTTGACTTGACTCGCATTTGGAAATATCTTGTGCCCGTATAATGAAAAAGTGCCATTAGCTGTGTCACATGGTGCCATTAGCTGCAGATTGCCCATTGCATTTAATAACTCAGTTTGTTCACCTTTATGAATTCTAAAAAAAAATTCTTCTGACACATAAATCATTTCACTTCGAATCATGCAATAAATAAGAAAGAGTGGATATATATTATGTATGCATTGGACAAAGCTGTAGTTACATGCACTAAAAATGTAATTCGGTATATATTTATTAGTTATAAAATTTTACAAATATATTTCCAACTATTTGTTCTTTTCGATAAGCTGAGTTTCATTATTTATGTAATTCACATTTCACGTATAAAAGAGAAACACTTACTACATGAAATTTAAATTACAATAAATTCTGTCTGTTTCATAATCTTCATTTAGATGAGCTTATCTGAGCTCTTTTAATTTTAGTTAGCCGAGAAATTACAGGAAATATGTAGAATTTCCTTGGAATTAGCAATTATGTGGGGGATTCCCTGTAATATATGCGCTTTGTCACATTTCAAATGAAATTAGGAAGCTTTCATCAACGCATTATTCATTTTAATGAAGGCCATTAAACCGTGCTTAGATTAAGAACCACAATAACAATTCGTGTACATTAAAATTCCATGCAAACGCATACAAATAAATTTCATTATATAAGAAACTACTTTTGTTGCTCATTTTCCGTCTTTATTCTGAGCAATTGTCTTGCAATTTATTTTTCTCAAAATGGTTATGGAGTATAATGGAAATCAGTTCAACCTAGGCAAAAAAAAATTCTTTAACTTCCATACAAAAATATATCCATTGCAAAAAAAAAAAAAATCAGACTGAGAACTTTCTTTAATTTCAAGAAAACATTATTACATCCGCTTTACTTACAATAAAGCAATTGCCTTTTTTCTATTCGGGGCCATTATTTTTCATTACCGGAAGAAACGAGGTTAAACAGCAAGAAAATTTAACTGAGTAGAAAAAAAAGTTTCTTTTTTCAGTTTTTATTTGCTTAAATAAGTATTTTTAAATAAAAATGGAAAGATAAAATATCTTGGCAAATATATCTTTTTTATTGTTTGAAACAAATGCCTTTCAAGGTTTTTAAGCTCCTTTTTAAAATGCTTTTTAAAAAATTTAATATCTTTTTTTTCGAAAAAATTATTTTTATGCCCTTACTAGCGGTGACAAAAATGTAATGTCATATAAAATAAGTATATTAGACAGAGAAGGTTTAGGTTTCATAATTTCTTTTGATCTTCTTATAAGATTAATTCTTTTTTTATTTCTATGTAACTTTTTCCGTGGTTTCAATTTCTTGTATTCACTGAAATTATCTTCGCAATTTTATAATACCTCATTTTATAAGCATATTAAAAAAATTTTTATAAATCGTAATAGTGGCATTTATTAAGAAATTATATTCATTTAACTTGTATTTATTCAAAGATATAATGAAATGGTTTATTTGTTTTAACATGTTAGCAGGAAATAATCTTTGAACATAGCAATTTAAATGCTTAAAATTCCATTTATCATATATAGATAGAGAATTTATCTATAAATGTTGTGAACTGAAAGATAAAATGCATATGGATTACGGCAAATTATTTTGTAATTCTATAAAAGAAACCATGTATTTTTTAATGAAAAATGATTTACACATGATCACTAATGCAATCTTTTGGATTCCAAGGTGTTATATAGTTTCCAGATTAAAACTTTCTTGTCTCATGGATTGGAAGATACAAACTACATCATGAACTCCACATTTTTCTAATGCTACCATTTTTGAATTTTGAATTTGTAGTTATAACAGGAAAGCAGTATTTGTTTCACCAATTAGTGACACTGGAACACGAAAAAGTATAATAAATATAATTCTATAAAATGCTTATTAATATACATGAAATAGTACTTGATGAATGATTAATACTGCCTTGATTATCTCTGAGTTATATCGGATGAAAATACTGAAATCATTTGAGAGTTGTATTTAATTTTACATTTTTTTGACATAAAATCACAAAAATAAATTAATATTTATCATTTTTAAACACTACTTTTGTAATTAATTGCAGTTTACTGCCTAGTAATTTTATACATTTAACATTTAGTTTTAAAACTGTCACTAATAAAAAAATGCATATAGTATACAAATTGGAGGATATCTAAAATTCTATTGAAACTCTGTTTTTAATCGTATGTTATAATATTTAATATAGTGTATGTAATTACTTAATAATAGTTCAAATCAAATGCGCACATTTAATTTTTGCTTTGATGGTAATAATTTTATTCAAACTTTCTAGGTATGCCTTTGACCGTGATAAATTATTATCGCCAGTTAATCTATAATGATTTTCATTCCATTTATTGAATAACGATACCTATTGAAACTGCTACCTGCCAAAGACACCCCAGGGGATATAGATTGATTCATCAATCTTGTCTGACATCCTGTCTCATTACTAGATAAAGAACATCGGATGCAATGCCTCATAAGAAATATATGTATTTGAAGGTTAATACAACGGTATTGATATTCAGCCATAAGTTTTGTTTTTACTTTCTCTGGATCATAGTATATGTGTTTTTTGCCGGTTTTAAATTTTAAATTTAATAATTCAATTCCAGTTGAAAATTTTTAATTTGATCTTTTGAAATGTGAGCCAACACACAATTTTCTTATAATCAAAATCTATTGAGGTCTATTATGCTGACGATCTCTCTACAATCAACTACTGTGATTGTTACAATATATCGAAGATAAAATTATGTGTCCAAGAAACTGTAATTATATTTTCACTGTTATAAAATGATTAATAAAATCATTTAAATAAAAAATAAAAAGACTGACTACAGCATATCGTTATTATAGCCTCAAACTTTCATATTTATGTATAGCATTTCATTATAATATAAAAACTAAATTCAAAGTACAATGCTTCAAATATGACAATTTTATTCAGTTAATTATAAAATTTATGAATCGGAAAAGATACAGTTTGTTTGCTTGTTGAAACAAAAACAGAAGACAAAGTTTCTGCAACACAAAATAGTAAACAATTGTATATAGAATAAATTAAACTGTCATATATATCAAATACGTCTTGGGTGCCGAGTGGTGTGAATAAAATTTCAAAATCCACAAACAGGACTTGTGGCAGCTAAGAAGTTCTATATCCATGTAAATCAATACAACAGATCAATCATTAGATTGTAATTTCTACATCGTAATGTTTTATCTTCAATAGTGATTTCATATTGTCAATTAATAAAAATCACCGAAAACACGATATTGAGGAGTCAGAAATATGAGATATATTTAAATTTATTGGAGACAGTATATATCCACTCTTCCATATATTTAAAAAATATTTTCCTTTAAATTAAATAGAAATGCCAAATAATAAAATTTTAATAATAGATTATATTAGTATCTTTGCCATGTGATTAATTTTAACGATACTTTTCCGTTATACGGGCTAAACGAAAAAATAGCCAAATAATCGCTAGTCGGAAAAAGTGAAAAATCACCAAAAAGTAATTATGCAAATTGTTAAAATTTGTATAAATAAGTCAAATTTCCCGTTCAAGACCGTTAATTCACTTTATTCGCATTTTGACGACTTTTATTTTGTCATTCACCATGCTCGGCGACTTGCATTTGGCCACATTGGCTACATCTTGCGCACACTTGACGTACTATTTTAATTTTAACATTGAACCGGATGACTTTAACATCCGTTCTATGACACTCCCATTATTCATATACACTGAAGTGACAAAAGTCATGGGATGACTGTTAATATCGTTTCGGTCCTCCTTTTGCTAGGCGAAGTGCAACAACTCGACGTGTCATGGAGTCCACAAGTCGTTGGAAGTCCTCTGCAGGAATATTGAGCCATGCTGTCTGTATAGACGTCCACAATTATGAAAGTGTGGACGGTGCCGGAGTTTGGGCACGAACGGACCTTTCGATGATGTCCCATAAATGCTCGATGAGATTCATATCGGGTGATATAGGTGGCCAGATCATGCGCTGGAATTGTCCGGAATGCTCTTCAAACCAATCGCGAACAGTTCTGGCCCGGTGACATGGCGCATTGTCATCCATAAAAATCCCATCGTTGTGTGGGTACGTGAAGTCCATGAATGGCTGCAAGTGATCTGCAAGTAGCTGAACATTACCATTTCCAGTCAATGATCGGTTCAGTTGCACCAGAGGACCGATTCCATGCCAAGTAAAAACAGCCCACACCATTATGCAGCCACCACCAGCTTGAACAGTGCCTTGCTGACAGTTTGGGTCCATGGCTTCGTGGGGTCTGCGCCACACTCGAATTCTACCATCAGCTCGTAACAACTGAAATCGTGACTCATCTGACCACGCCACGGTTTTCCACTGGTCTAGGGACCAGTCGATATGCTCACGAGCCCAGGAGAGTCGCTGCAGGCGATGTCGTGCTGTCAGTAAATTCACTCGAGTCGGTCTTCTGCTGTCATAGCCCAAGGAAGACAAATTTTGCCGCACAGTCCTATCGGACACGTCTCTCGTACATCCCACATTGATTCCTGCAGTTATTTGACGAAGTGTTGCGTGTCTATTAACATTGACCATTCTGCACAGACGTCGGCGGTCTCGGTCGTTAAGTGCAGGTGGTCGCCCACTGCGCTGTTCATGATGGGATGTGATGCCTGGAATATCATACTCTCGGCACACTCTTGATACTGTGGATCTCGGAATGTTGAATTCATTAACGATATCCGCAATGGAATGACCCATGCGTCTAGCTCCAACTAACATTCCACGTTCAAAGTCTGTTAATTCTCGTCGTGCCGCCATAAATCACGAAAAACCTGTTCACATGAATAACTTGAACACAAATGAAAGCTCTGGAAAACGAACTGCGCATTTATACTTTTTCGCTGCGATACTACTGCCATCTGCATATTTGCATATTGCTATCCCATGACTTTTGTCACTTCAGTGTATATGGCGGCATTTTATTGCTTAGATTTCAGTGTAATTGCTTTCGGTCCGTAACACATCTATGAAATTGAGTAGTGGCAAATTGTAGTCCGAGTTGCCGGCAAATAACGAGAGGATAGTGTAGCCAACAGTAGAGTTCTTGTGTTGCGTGGAGATACTGCTGAACTGAATTGTGAGCATCGAACTCTGTTTTTATTGTGGAAGCTATAGTGAGTCCTGTGTAGCTAATCTTGTGGGAGTGATACAGCTAAAGTGGGTGACAGTGAGAAGTTTTATTGGTCTGAAGAGACCGTAGAGTGAAACTCCAAGGATCCCCTCTAATGCTGAATTATTTCTAGCCGCTTTGTGTGCTGTGGGTGTTACCACCGAATTTTTTCTTGTAAACAACTATTATTGTGTGCTGCTGTGGGTTCGCCTCGGCTGTAAATATTTCTGTTGTCCTTTCTCTGTGTTAGTAAACGTCATCATTGTTTTCTACTGAGGCTAACTGATTTTGTTTTCTCACCATACACCTAATAGATAAACGAACCCCGTGGTGGAATCTGCAACGATATTTTATTAATAGCATCTAATAAACTATTTTTAATTCAGTAATATTTCAATCATAAGACCAGCCTTATTCATTTATTATCAAAGTTATGACAAATAGGAGCAAACGAATGGATATGAATTTTAAGAAAAATGTAATTTTATGAATTTTAAGAAAAATGTAATTTTATGAATTTTAGGTATTCCTTATTTTTACCTAGATAACAGATGTATCAAAATATACAAATAGGATATATTCCATCAAAAAAAGCCATTATGTGTTTTGATATGTTTTTGTTCAATTATTTTTTCAAAGTATGCTTAATTGAAAGCAGAATTTTCGATTTATATTTAAGAATTATTTTTTGCTATCGATAAATATTGGATAAAGCGAATTTACAAATATTTCTTAATGCATT
>JAPMOQ010023733.1:0-11241 GCA_026543055.1 Argiope trifasciata
TTACAAATCTAGAGATATAAAATTGAAAATTCGGCTGTTAGTTTGTACTGTATTGAAATGTTGCTTTGATTGATTAGAATGAACAAATCTTCTTGCTTCTAAAAGCATAAACTACACCATTAAAAAGCGTTTATAAACTTTAAAAAAAGGTTAAATGGGAATTCAAATATCGTAAGCTTGTTCACCATAAAATTTGAACCGTACAGATATTTTTACGCTAATTTGAAATTCCTAGAACTGTTTTATAGTGACGCCAATTTCATGGCCTTACTACTTCTTTCTGATTTTTAATCAATTTGTAAATTTAAACTTAATTTTTATTGATTTTCTGTCCCTCCTTTTTTTTCTATCTAAGTACCAAACCTATCTCACTGCTGTCTCATATATATTTTAGCTTTTGACAATTTTAATGATAAATTGCTTTTTGCTTACATTTTTATTTTTTAATACATTTAGCTAAAGAAAAAAAAATGGTGTGTGCGAATTGTATTTCAACACTAAACACTTTTGCACTTGTTGCATTTCTTTAACTCTTTGATATCAATTTATTCCATAATTTAACACTTTTAAGGTTTTTGTGCGCTTAAGTTATCTATATCTTTTTTACTTTTCTTTTTAGTTTGAATTCGTTGAAGAACCTTTTATTTCCCTTATAAAGTTCCCTGTTTGATCGCATTAGCTTAAATTTATACATTTTAAATTGTGTTAAAATATATGTAAATATGTGCTTCGTTATGCTTTTTTTTTATTTACCAACTGCAGACGTTTGGCCATTTCATTATGTTCGTAATACCTTTTTAAGCTTGCTTTTTTTTCTTCCCATTCCTACAATTAAGTCATACTTTTCCTATATATATATTTATACATTGTTCAAATTTTCGATCGTTAATAAAATACTTAAAATTCATTCACTCAAGTTCAAAAAAATTTTTTTTTAACTTTTAGTGAATGACAATTGACGCTCATACTAGTTTTTCAAATATTGATTCCTTAATAAAATGCAACCAATTTTTTCATATTTTAAGTAGTTTTAGGAGTTTGTAATGGAAATTGAAATCAACAGGCAGTAGCAGGTAAAATACAAGGATTTCAACATTTTTTATGCGAAAATGAATGCAAGTTCAATTCTTGCGAAAATCAACAGTTCGTTTGATAATTATTTAATTACAAGTAACTAAAATAACATTTTTCTTTGTTGACCTGATTCTGAGTTAATCTTTTTTATATATTACATTTTTTTCTTTAATCTGTCTTTGCCATATTACGAAGTTTAAAATCTAAGCATTGGATTCTATACAGTTGATTGTCCGTTATGAAAAATTGGAATAAAAATATTTAAATAAAACCGATATGAACACTTGCAAAAAGTTTAAAAAAATTTCAAATAACAAAAAAATATTTTCTAAGTGTACGTTTTTATTAGCATGTTTTCAACTCATGCATTTTATTTTACTCTAAGAAAATTATTTACTTGAATTTATCAGGATTTTTTTTTCTGTCGGAATTCTATTCGTAGAAGCATTTATATTAAGGCGTCTACTTATGTTTTTATATCAAGTATTAAATTATGGATCTATCATCAGATATTAAAGAGATTTCAGGCTGCATTTCAATGCCATTTCTTTAAAATTTTTAAAACTAATAATATGTGTGCAGCTACTTGTTTTATGTTGTTTCACCAGAATAATAAAAAATTATGCATTTGTAAATAATTTACATTGCGTGAGGTTTTCATACCACTCATTTCAGGTATAAATAATGTATATTAAATTTTAAAATAACTAATAATAATTAAATTAGAAAAATACTTATTTGAGAAATTACCTGTATATCATATTTTTTCTATTGAATAAGTCAATAAAATGCCATTATTTGTATTGGGGGGTGGTAAATACGTTATCACCCCTGCTATAAATAAAAGCCACAACAACAAAATTAAATTAAAAAATTAGTTTTTATTGGCCATAAATGAGTTTCTTTTTTTTAGTTAGTGAGTAAAATGTACATTTGGAAAGAAAACAGTTTATGCCTTTAAAGGGTTGAATTTGAAATTAAAAATGGTTATTATCAGAAATTAGGCTAGGAACTGATTACGGCCCTGTGTCTTGGAACTTTTAGAAGGATTGAATGCACAAAAGATTCGAAGTAAAAATATTTGTTGTTTGCAGATAAATGCTAAAGAAAACCTGTAAAAATAAAAACATAATTTAAAAATTTGAGGAAACAGCTTTCAAAAATGTATTTTTATCAAAGTTCTAGTAATCATTCTGTTAAGATAATTATAAAGAACTCATTAGAAATTTCCTATTTAGTTATCATTTTTTAATTCTATGTTTTTATTGCCTCAGATAAATATAGAGGGGGAAAAAACACAAAACAGTTTTTAAATAACAACTCTTTCAGAATTAAATTAATAACATTTTTTTTTTATTATTTTTCAACATTTTCATATCCATTTCACAAATCTAAGGGCTCAATCCCAGTGAACGGTGCGCTCTGTCTTGGCGATTTTTTTGGCGCCATTTCTTGGGCGATAAATATTTTCTCCTTGGCAACTTCACCCTTTCTCTCCCGTTAAAATATGGTAACCTCGTAATTTGCGATGCGATGTCATGATGATGTAATTCTTGTTTCATCCAATTATATTCAAAGTTGTAGGAAGTAAGTTTGAATTTTAAAACTTTTTGCCGTTAATCTGCTTCAATCTGTGGTGTGGTACAGTTCTGAATTCTCTTCAATCGTATTTATTTCAAAATTTTCATTTGTTTAATTTTATAGTATTTAAATTTTTGTAATTTCTATTTGGCTTTAAGTTTTAATTTATGGTTTTTATAAGTATAATGGCTTCTTTGTCTGGATCGAAACAAGACCGAGTGAATTTGAGGTTTTTTTTTGAATTGGAAAAGAAAGGTAAGTTGGATGTTGTTAATTATTGTATGAGTGTAGGATTGATTGCTAGTCATTATACTTGCCCTAATTGTAATGAAAATATACCGTTTACGGTCTGCGTGTTAGGCTTAGGTACTTGGCGTGTGCTTCGCGGAGTCGTGTTTCGCCAATAGTCGCCAAAAACAAGATGGCGGACAAGGAGCGTACCGTTTATTGGGAATTAACCGTTATTTTTTTATCTCTGTAATTGATACTATTATACAGATAGAAGACAGATTTAAAAGTATTTCAAATTACTTTAGAAAAATAGAAATTAGAAAAAAAAAATGGCCCCAAAACTTTGCAAAGATTTATAATAAAGATGTAAATGAAAATAATTGTTTTGCTACAGTATTAGATTTTGAATGAAAGAGATATAAACAATACTCTGTGGTGCCCAAATTCTGATCGCTGAAGTATTATTTATTGTATCACGTGGATCAGCGGAAATGCAAGATTTATTATTGTTATTTTAAAAAGATTATCCTCGCTGACTCACTGTATTTCCGCATTTTTTATGATGCATCGAAATATTTTTACTTATGTTTTTCCGAGTTGGCAACCAGAAATTGCTTAAAAAATTAGTGTTTACTTTGGTTTTTGTTAATAAAGTTGTGTTTCGTAGAGTCGATGTTATTCCAAATGATTTAACGTGTTAATTCTCTAATTTGCATTGCATAACATCAAAATTTCTCTACAACTCAACACATATTGTAGCATACGTATACTAATTAATAACTATAATGATTTATTTCTAAATTTATTAACGGTGTAAAAATTTTACTTTGCATTGCCAGTTACTATAATAAATGCTGAGTAATCTTTCAGCAAATTAAAGTTAATAAAGAATTGTCATCGGACCAAGCATGTGCGCATAAAGTTTAATTTTATATACCAAGCACCAAAAAGAAATTTTTTTTAAAGTAATTTTCTTGAAATTGCAAAAACAAAATCAAGCATTAAATCTATATGCAATAGTAATAAATGTTCATATTTGCATTTTTTGTACTTAGCAGAAAATTTAGGGCCCCACTAGGGCTCTTAGATTTTGGCCCCGAAAAGGCTGACTTGGTCTATCGAAGGAATTTTTTTTACCTTCAGGAGATAACGACTTTTGTTGCCAAAAATCCCATTCTCATCTCATTTTAAACAATCAAGACAGCTAAAATCTTTAAATGAATTTTGTGATAAATTTGGAGTTCGTACATAAAATATGGAGTCTTAAAACACATTTATAGACTTTACTATGAAATTTTAGTTCCTTAATGTTACCTTACAATTTTGCATATATGTTACCTTAAGTGTTCCAAAGACTATGTGTTAAGTTAGGATTAGGAATGTAACTTTGAACTGAGTAGGTTTTGTTCTAGAGCAGTTTCATGTAATTTTCAACAGCAAATTTTGTGAAATTTTCATTATAGAAATACTCGATTAGCTATAACTTTCTTCTAAAATACTCATATTTATTAGATTCTAGTTCATCGTAGCTGTATGTTGTGTAAACAGAAATGAATATATACAAAAGAATTCTTTGTAAACCGACTGACTTGGTTTTTGTTGCTTCTCACTAATTTTTACCCAAATTGACACATTTTACAGTCTCAATTGACACAGAATTTCCTGATCAATATTTTTCATTATTTGCATTCAAATTGTTTCAGAACTGAATTAACTCCTCAGAGGGATTTTAAAAAAAATATATCCATAGACAGACAGATACCTTAAGCTTTAACTATTTTTAAATTTATTAAAGTTAAAAAAATTAAATCAAATTGTGTTGATTTCAATGAAAACCTCTTCATTTTTAAAGTGCCGTAAAAAATGTTTATGCACACTAATTTAATTCGAAGGTATTCAAGAAAAATATAAAAATTATGACATAATTTGCAAAAAAATACATTACAAAGCTTAAAAAAATCGTATACTTGTAAAAATTTACTTTAGAAACACGTACCAAGCATTGATTAACTTTTAATTTGAAAAAATTATCTTAAATGAAATTTTATCTAAAAATCTATGTTTGATGCAATATCAAGTTAGCACAATTCATAATTTTAATTGGTTTTGAAATGAAATATTTATGGTATTTAAAAATAATAAGTTTAAAGCATTTCATTGTATAGTTCAATAATTTATATAATTATGAAACGAACGATTAGGAACATTTACAAACAAAATATGTTAAACCCTTCGCAAATCTGCAATCTTGAAACATATGCGATTTATCGCAAAAGCCGCATTTTTTATTTTTTGAATCAACTGGATACAAATTTCTTCTCGAATTATTAATTAAGTCCAAACCAGCTGGCCTATTTATCTTTTCAAGAATGTGCGGATTCAGTGATTTTTCATTACGTTTTTCTAAATCGGAAGAAGAACGCGCAATAATCAATTTTTGCTCCGATTCTATTTCCTTTTTAAGAAAGTTTAAATGATGAGTCAACTTATCACTCCCCAAACATTCTGTCGTAATTAATTCAATTTCATTACGTTCATAAGTTCGCAATAAATCGCTTGGTAAACAAGACTCTACAAGAGGATATAGCAATATGCTTGAAAAGTTATCTTCGGCAAATCCTAATGATTTTAATGCTCTGAGCTGCCCTTCTAAAGTATCATTCAGGTTTACTAATAAATACCTATGACCTTGAGGATTCACGTTGTTTATGACAACCGAAAGAAGCTCTCTAATGTAAACTTTGATCAGCAGATCATCATTATCGAAGCACTGCATCAAGCGCTTGACAGTTTCCTCATAATTATTTCCAGTTGGCGGGAAAGATTCTTCTAACTGCCTAGCAGGCGAATACTTAAGCGTTGATTGTAACAAATACTGAACTTTGTCATTATCTACAATATCTTCCTCTTCGTTAATCTTTTTAAACTGCCCCACCATTTGAGTCATTCTTTAATATTTCCACTAAATTGTTTTAATTCAAGTTCTGGAAGTCTAAATTTACGATTAGTATTATCGACAGATACTTTCGTTACAGTCACATCTGGTTTAGGATTTTTCTAAAGCGTTTAATCTTCACTCTAGTTATGTTTTCGTTTCTAAAAATCTATCTTCCTAAGCAGTAATTGCTTCGTATTCTAGATCAAAATTATCTTGCGAGCACGTTTCATCACTTTGCAAAATAGCTAAAAATTTTGCATCTAAATCATTTAATTCCATATAGTTCTTTTCTAAAGGAGCTCTCTATGTCGCCAAGATATCTAGGTCCTCTACTTCCTTTTCCAAAATATCAGAAGCTTTATTTAAAGTTCTTGTGAAATTATTCCTCATAGAAGTTCTTAATTTTTTAATGCTTTCGACACCCATTTTTAATAATTTCTCAATTCTAATTTCTGATACATCGAATTCTAAACCTATTTACGTTAATTCTATATACGTAAATCCCGGCAAGGATGCCAGATTTTGGGATTTCTAGGCCCCAAATTCAAATGTATCGAAATGTAAGAGAAAATGCACTCTTACCTTGTCTTTTAGAGATCTTCTAAGAGATAGAATCGAAGTATTCCATGTGAATTAGAATGACATAAACACCGACAACATTAATCCAGGCATTCGTTTTACGTTCATCTGTTTTATTGGCAAGACGAGGACACTGATAATTATATACAAATATTTACATATATTTCATTTTACGTGCTCGAATTCTTACTATAACACACAACCAACTCCGGTTCCATCTTATACACATCATCTACCCTCAAACTCCAAACCTTAACTGAATCGAAGACTCAGATGGTGAATTTACGCCATGGCTTCTTTGGAATGGCATGGTCTCTACCTCCTCGAGGCAGGTCAGGGGTTCAACTGGCGTTACTCTGCGAAGCAGAGTAGTCCCCTGAAGGGGAGAATCCAATGGCCAATGATGGGGAGGGGGGGTTCTTGAGAAGCACCTAGGCTCGGTGGCCTTTCATCTTTCATTCAACTGAAATGATAGTTAGTGACAAACAAAATATGCTGAGCAGTAATGTTAATTTGTGGCTAGAATGTTTATTAAATGCATCCATGATAATATGATTAAATAAATAAATAAATAACAAAAATTAAAAAAAAGAAAAATAAATAAATGAATAAAAAGGGAAAAGAAAGAAGAATAAATAAAGAAAAATAAAAGAATAAAAGTACTATTGCTACTTGTTAATTTGGAGGCTATTAACTATTGCTTGGTGGCTTAATTTGTCCTAATATGTTACATTGGTGATTAGCTGGGGAGTTTTGTTGTCGGTGCGCAGGGGTGAAGGGTTTTGGTTTTATTTTAGTAGGGTTCTGGGTCTTCTCCTGTTACGACTACTTTTAGGATCGTAAGTAGGAATTTCGAGAATCGCCTCGTTGAAGGGGAGAATCCTAAACTGAATCTGAACTAATATCTATTACTAAGGGATCATGGGAATTCTTTCCTGACGTCACCAGAGCACTTGCGCAAATAGGTTACATCACCATGGGGAGCGAAAGGGACAAGCCAGGAATTAAAAATTCCAACACTATGTGAAGAAGTTGATACTGTTTTTTTCACTCTGTTGCATCCTTCAAAATAGGAGCATGAATTAGTACAACAGCAGGAATCGACTGTTTTGCATAATTAAAATTAAAACGCGACTCTCCATTTACTCATAATACTGATAAAAGAAATCTTTATTTTCTGGTACACTGAAATTTTAATATCACTTTTAATTTTTAGTTTCTAAATACAATCGAATAATCCATTAATAAATCAACCTTTGCCAACCTAGCTAGATTAAATATGAATTCTAAAATCTCCCTCCCTCTCTTTACCAATCAAAGTGATTCTGGTCTACATTCACTAATGACTGCATATCAAATTTCGTGAAGCTGTTTTTTTTTGAGTAAATGAATTATTTCCTTGATATTTAAAAAGCGTATTATCAAAACTTCCAATTTTTCGTTGGATTTGATTCGAATCTGACTCAGATTTAGAATTAAGTGCAAAAATATGTTACTAAATTTGACTTTTTTTAGTTTTATCCCTTTTCAGTTGTGTTCACTAAAGCGTCAAAAGAGAGACCGATACATTACCAATCAGATAACGGTTATCTTCCTTTAATCTAGTCCAATTAATATTTTTGATGATGAAATAATGAACCAAATTTTATCCATTTAATTCATTCTGTTTTTACGTTCGCATGTTCTTATCACATAGGTGGCTCTCTTTCCGAAGATGGAAATCAGAAATTAGTTATAAATCCCCAATTTTCAGTTTAAAGTCTGCACGCTGAACACTCGTAAAGAGTTGATGACAATGTGGCAAAATGGTACTAGTCATCTACTCACTCTTAATCATTAAAATCATTAATCGTTAAAAGATAATGTATTCTAATGATGCATTCGTTTAGAAAAACTGGGTCCAAATGGATCAAGATTAAGACTTAGATAAACTACTTATGCTATAAATCGTATCGAATATCTTTCATACTGTATTAATTATACATATATACATGAAACAACTTATTGAAGGTTTCATGTTCATATGGACGAAGTACAGAGAGGATTCCCGCGCCCCCTTGCCTTTACAGTTCCACCAGGTGTCAAAAGTCTGTGGGTTAGGTTGTTATCTGAGAAAATATCCCCTATCCCTCCTTTTGGTTAGTCGTATATTCCCATGTTGGACTTGGCCAAGACTTTGCCAAGGTCGCTATTCGACAGGTCCTCTCTTTGTTGTTCCAAGGTCATAAAAGAATGATATCTAACAATACACAAATGAAAAGGCCGGAGTTTGCAAATGGCAGTATCTATGCAACAGAAATGTCCTTGAAAAACAGTTTGTCCCCTTTTCTCACACACAAAATAAGATAACAGATAGAGTAGAGGGCTTCGGAAAATTCGCACACCAGTATTGAATATTTATTATTTTAATTGGGAAATAAAATAGATTAACCCATTAAAAAGACAGTTGTTTTCTACTCACAATATATTAACATATTTTTAAATTGTGACTGGATTAAGAAAAATGATTCATTTAGCTTAATAGGTAAATTTAATTAAATTGATTGTAATCTATACTTATAATAAAGCTCAATGTCAATGTGTGTGTGTGCGTGTGTGTGTGTGTTGGCGCTCTACAGGCCAGACCGTTGGACCTACAACTACCAAATTTGGTACATGTATACCTTGGAGGTCCGGAATGTGCACCTCGGAGACCTTTTTCCGAATTTTTAATTAGAATTTGAATTATTTAAAATTTAAGCGAAATTTCGACGTTTTCCCGCAATAACTTCCGAAAATATTATTGCACAAACAGGATTTTTACATCAATTTAAAGATAAAAAAATTAGCTTTCTAATGGTATCAGTGTTTTAATGTATAACTTAAGCCTCTATTATTAACAAATTTTTAAAGAAATATTTTGACCATGTTTTTTTGAGCACGTGACTGAATAAATAAAAGAAAACAATGACGGAAGTTGAAATAATAAAAAAACAATGATCGTAAATCAAGTCTAAAGAAATGATACTTTTAACACGTGACTGGATAAAATAAAATAAATATAAAATGTGATATTTTCTTTAAAAAATAAATGCAAAGCAAAGGTTTCTACAATCGTTTGCAATATCTATATCATTAACTCAATAAATCTTCTTTATTTACGGTAAACCTGATTGAATTTAGACAGGATATGCATTGAAATCCCGACTTAATGGCATATTTATGGAATCGTTTGCAATATCTGTATCATTAATTTAATACTTTTTTTCCCTTTCTTGCTTTCTTTAAAAAAACATATTTAATATTTTGGCAACATCATTGAATTTTTTTAAAATATTTTGGAAGCATAACCGATGGTTAAAACTGACTGATTATAAAATTAAAGAATTTTAATAGGAAAAGGTGTACTTTTAGAATGTTCCGTCCATCATCTTAAAGAAAATATTAATTTCAGGTCAATCAATGCCCGGAATTACTTCAAGGCTAATGAATATGTGATTTAATTGAACATTTTAGAACGCTTTACTTATGACGAACTAGCTGGTCGCCAAAGGCGGCTAGTGATTAATAATTAAGTAACAAATCAATACACGTCATTTTGTGTGAGGAACTAAAGTATCTAAATTTTTATCTTATTGGAAAAATAGTCAAACTTATGCAAAACTACGTAATTTTACAAAAACATTGATGAATTTAATGGAAAGCATATTTTTCATGGCCAAAGAGAGGGTTAAAAAGTGTTTTTAAAAAAAGCTCTCTAAAAGTATATGTTTAAAAGACTGCTAGAAGGTGCAATTTATTTTTCATGCTATAAATTTCCTCATTTTTGTGTTTTATATATGAGTTATTATAAAAAATATACTAACGATTAAGCATGAAACAGTATATTTTCGACTTGTGTACCACGTGGCGCTCCTTATATACGTATAAAATTTTAATTAAATTAGTGAATTAATTGAAAATTAAAATCTGAAAATTTATTTAAAAAATACTCCACTGAAATCATGAATACATGAATTTCATTTATGCATTGAGTAAAATATGTAATGGGATGATATAGATTATAATACTTCATATTTATCAAACAAGGAACAATTTAAGTGGAACAAATTGGCTTTCGATGAAAAACTAAGTACTTTCTTTATTATTATTATTTTAATAAGACGTCCTTGAAATCTAACTGCTTTTCTTTTTTCAAGTGTTGGTTTAAAATGGAAAGACACGCTAAAATATATATCAAAATTTTCTTAATTCTCACATGAGCGTGTATACCTCATGTGAGAGTTAAGAAAATACCTCAAATAGAGTTAGATTAACAATTCCTATTCTTTTATATGTATGTTTATTTCATTTCTTAATATGAAAATAAATCTTTTTATAAAGACCTTCAGCGTTAAGTGATTCCATATTCCCTATATGCTCAGGAAATTTATTATATATACATAGGATTTTGTTTTTTGATTTCCTTTTTACTTCATTCTAATAAATATTTCAGTGAAATAACTGGATAAGGAAACACGTAATTGTCAACCTAAGTAGGAGTGAACATTTCTCACTCTCGTCCCCCTCCTTCTTTATTTATTATATATTTTTTAATTGACATTTATATTTTAAATTTGTCAAAAAATATTAGCACTGTTTTCTGAAAAATGAATGAAAAAATAACCTTTGGTTGATGCTGACTAAAAAGTGGCTCGAATTACAACAATCCTATAACAATTTTATATAAAAGTGTATTTTTAATGAAATCATTAGAATCTAGACGATTTTCTCCTTTATTTCTGTTTAAAAATATTGAAGAATCAAAAAGCACATGTCTCGACAGGACTTCCGAGACCCATTATTAAGGCAATCCATAG
>JAPMOQ010023737.1:0-11121 GCA_026543055.1 Argiope trifasciata
TGCTGTAAATTAAGAGATAAAAATCTTAATGCAAAACCTAGGAAATTAATTAGAAACTAGAAGGGATCAGAAACACGAAGGAGAATTTCAAACATTCATTACAAGTTAAAATGTTTTTTTTGTTAAATTAGATTTTTTCTATTCCGAAATTACAAGATTATTTCGGGTTTTTTACATCTGTATTTTTGATCCAAATTGTTTAAAATTAAGATATTCTAGAAAATCTTAATTTCTAGATATTCAAGAAATTAAGAAAATCTAGATATTCTAATATTAATGTTATCAAGTGAAAAGAATTAGTGTATGCATACTCAGTAAAAAGAATATTAATCTGAATAATGGGATTAGAATATCAAATACAATTAGTGTTCAAATAAAAAGGCACGAAATGTCATAACAACCTAACTGTTAGCATATTATCCTTTGTCACTAGGGGAGAATGCAGATAGACATTAAAGAATGCGACTGGAGTCTCCGGTATAGAGCGGTACTTGCACGGACCCCCGACTGCGCAAGAGAGAGCAGAGGCTCTTATAAAGAGGACCATCCTATTAACTTGTTGAATTCCTCGAGCACCGAAGAACCATTAACTCCGATGTGTACTGTCAGACACTCCGAAAGACTACGCAGATCCCTCAAGATCAAAAGACAAGGGCTACTAACGAAAGGTGTGGCTCTGCTCCCTAATAAGACGCATCCTCAATTCTCAGGGTCACACATGCGGAGCTGGATACGTTCCGGTGAGAGAAGTTGGACCATCTACGCAACAGCCCGGATATGTCACCCGATGATTTTCACGTGTGTTATTTCATGAATAAACATCTGAAAGTGAAGCGCTTCAACTTGGACGGCTAACTCAAGGACGATGTGAAGGACTGAGTTTCGTCGTGGTCACAGTATTTCTGGAAGCAAAGAACCCTTTGGTTCGTTAATCAATAGGACCGTTGTTATCAGGCCTTAGGTGTGCTTTTTATACCCACTATATAGTTTATTACTTTTCATTTGAGCACTTCTTGTGTATAAATTATTATAGAATTAGAATATTTCTTTCTTCCAATCAAAAATATGAAATGATGTTTTTCTTACGATCCAATTTCATACAGCTCCTTAGAATATGGATTTAAACGTCATGGTAAACATTATACAAAAATATATACTTAAAAATTCTGATATTATATTAGGAAGTCATAAATAAAAATTGTAAATCTAGGTTTGGTGTGATGATTAGGATGTAGAGTTTGAATATTAAATAATATTAACATATTAGAGGGCTAGAAAAGCATTGTATAACAGTTTGACTTCTATTGTAGGGACCTCGAAAATTGCAGACGGTATAAAATTCAATGTTTATTAATTTGTGTTTATATTTATTGATTTCTATTTGATTTTATTATCACATAAAAAAGAACAAATAACGGTTTTTTTTATTTTTTTTATCTAGAATTTTGGAGGGCAAAGCAGAAATCGTTAAACGAGGAGACTCAGAAAACTGTGTAAAAACAATAGAATGTAACAATAAATATCATAATGCAAAAAGAAATGAATTAAAACACATTGTAATTATTATTGCGTCATGATTTATTTCAGATTTTCTGAATGCATCTTTCATTTTTATAACTTTAATATGGACCAAAAGATTTTGTATGTAAGTATATCATTTAATATACTTTTTTTCCGTTGTGTATATGCACAAGCAGCTGGTTTGCGACAGATATGTGTTGCGTTTACTTTTAATTAACCCCTTCCTTCTCGCTCCCGTGAAAATGACGGGGTGACATTTTTACCTCTATTTCTCGCGCCCGTGATATTTCCGGGCTGGCGTATTCAAAAGTAATGAACCAAAAATATAAAAATTACCTATTTCTTATGCCCAGAATCATGTTTATTTCTCAAAATATACGCCAGATGACTACCCTAGACTATTTGTTATTTTTTAGAGATAGTTCATTTATTTTAAACTAGATGTCAGCCGAAAGGAAACTCGGTACTTGAGTCCTGATTGTGATGTTGGCCTATGCATCTCATGCTTTAAAATGTATCACATAAGAAAAAATTGCTAATATTTATTTACATTATGTGTAAATGCAATAAAATTATGTTTGAATGCTTAAAACACATACTTTTTTTTATTTTCTCTCTTTGTTGGAAAGCTAACGTTCAGTCATAATAACCCTGAATGTTGGCCTTTCCAATTTTTTTTTTTTAATTTCAAGCTAAAAATTAACTAAAAAATTAAAACTGAATGCAAATATTATTCATAAACGCAGTTTTGTATAATTTTCTTGAATAAAAAAATAGGCACTTTTCTTCATTACCATTTACCATTTTCTTCAAAATTATGCAACCGTTAAGGGGTTAAAGCTCTTGCATATCGTTTGAGGTTCAACATCTATCTAAGAAGAAAAAATCATTCTGATAGATATTAAAAACGTGTGTTGTTGTTTCGTATGGTACTTGCCATTGGACAAGCCCTCTGTGACGTAGACAGCGATTTGAGCCAATAGGGCGCATCTCTTGATTTTTTCAGTATTGTCATCTGAGGCAAAGAGTACGACCTTTGCCACTCACTCGTCATTGTACTTTTTACTGGACGGATTTTCATCCACTCAACCACAGATCGTAATTTAGACCTGGATCAGAGAACGATCACCTCTGAAACAGTACCTTAAAAAAGTGTTATTTAAATAGCTTTACAAACGCACCATTCATTTTTTCTAGTTTGTAAAAAAGTTTTATGTTTGTCAAAAAATGAAAATAGAATCTCCCGGTCAGTGAAACGCCTCTCTGATACTAAAGTTAATGAACAAATGGAAATAGTAAACAGCGATTATTGTATTATTGAAATATGTGCGAAAATTGCTTTTCTGGCAAATATAAAACATCTCCTGTAAATCATCATTTCTCCTTCTCCCCAAAGAAAAAAAAAATGGAAGGGAAAAGTAAATTCCTTTGTATTTTAACTTATGCCACTTTACAAGCCCGCTGCCAGTTATCTGCCAGCAATATAAGCCGAGTCACCGTCTCTTGTTTTTTCACTAGTACCAACTAGGACCACTTGGCTACTTCATGCGTTACACTCCCTTATTCACACACCGCACAGATAGAACGCAGAAGAACGTCCTTACCCGAACCGGTATACGCACTGGGCACGCCCAGATCAAGGGGAAAAAGAGCTACCCCTATGCCATTCCACTGGCACAGATTCTTTTAAATATAAATTACTGTATGGTTACTTATTTTTAACAATAGTCAAAATTAGGGTTTGAAATCTCTTTTCAGACTAATTTCTAGGAAATTGTATTTATCGAATAATTTTAAATACTAAAATTATTCGTTTTAATGTTTAAACCGTATTTTCGAAGAAAATGTTTTTTCTTTGACCCTTTGAGCATCAACTGTCTAGCTTTAGAGTGTTCTTAAAACGACCACAGTGAAAACAAAAGGTTGAACACAATTTCCTAGAAAAGAAATTGGCAGAACGTTCGTAAACCGGTCTGGTATGTTTCTACTTTCCTCCGAACATTAAATACAGGGGGTTAATTTTCCCGCGTCTAGATTCTAACCTCTCCTAACGCAAGGGGCCGTTTGAATAGTACTGAGAGATCAATCAAGTAATAAATGTGTCACCATAGGGTAATTGCTTGCCTTGCGATTTTTTAACTAGGAACTAGATTTTCATTCTGAGAACTGATTCTTTTTCAATCTAAATTGTTTGCAGAATTAGAATTCGTTCAAAAATAAAATTTAAAAAAACCTTGAATATTATTCTATAAATTTGTATTTGTAATTGAAACATTTGTTTAATAAATGAATTAGAGAAATTATCATTCATCAAATTACATTACGAATATATTATTTTTACTGGCATTCAGAGAATTTTAGTTATTTTTAATTTATAATTTGAAGTATTTTATTCGCATATTCAATATTCGAAATGAAAATGCCATCACATATATAACTGAATATACAATTCTCTGATTAAAATAGATTATAAAACATTTCTTATTAATAATTTAATAATATGTTCTGCTAAAAAAATACTTTCATTTCGGAAAATATCTGTTATAGAAATTGTTGTTATTCATCGATTGTTAAATAAAAATTTGTAAGGGTTTTTTTTTTTCCTTTCAGATTTTTGCTTCCTGTTCCATTTTTTTAAGTTCTGAAAATAATAAAACAATCTATCGTCCATGTATTATAGGTGAATATTTTATTGATAATATGTTTATGACAGTATTTTTATCTTAAATATTTTTGACTTATTATCTTATTTCGATATAAATAAAATAACAAGTTGAGATAAAAAGTTTTTATAGTTAATTTTAATACAGAAACAAGAAAACATTGTAATGCATTCATTTATTAACGGAGCTTATATCTAATAAAAATTATCATTTCAGTCATGTTTTTAGTTAGTGAATATTTTGAATATCAGTTTCTTATATCATTCCTAATCTTGTCATAAATCGGGATAAAAAAAAAATTCGTAGTCAGCGCAGAAACATTTTCAGTAACCCATCCATTTTTCTACCCAATAAATACTGCAAAGAAACTTCCCTTCATTTCACTCCATCAGTGAAATCAGAATTTCAACTGTAGCATTTTATTAAGTTGCAATATTATGATTTTTTTGTGAAAATTCGTACGTCAAATCTCGTAGATGAAAATGAGACTTGAATGTATCGAACAACTCAGAATTGCCCATTTTAGACCATTGCTTCCATGCTTTTCATGTTTGAACAATTCAAACGAATTTCATTGGCAGTATTTATGAGGCATTTCGCTGCATGTGAATTTCAAAAGACGGCTGCTTAATTAAAGAAAAGAAAAAAAAAACAATCTAGAGTAAGTAATCGTAACCTCAGTAATGTTTTAAACTTGAGAGTGAAAAATAAAGTTTTTACTTCATTGAAACAATAAAATTGCTACAAATTTTGGCACATTAATCAAAATGAAACAAATTATAGATAATAATGAATCTGTAGTAATTTTGAAGGATGGGCAATTCTTCATTTAAATTATCTTATCCTCCAGTTACAAAAATTGGATGTTAGAAAAATGGTTTAACAATGATATTACATATTAAGAAAATTGCGATAAATTAGAAATAATCTATATAAGTATCATTATATATATATATATAACATAAGCAAATATAAAATAGAGAAGCTTGAATTTTTATATCATGGAATTAATTGACAAAGATTGGGTCGGAGGATCATATTGATGTGGTAAATCAGCAAGTTATTAGTTAGTCTTCTAGTCACCGATAACTCGTTGGGGTCTTATAATGCTGAAATCTTCGTATTAACTGCAATCATTTTTTATCAAATCAACAATTATACTCACAAATAATTTTTAAAAAGTCCAAAATCTAATAGTTTCGTAAATTATTAATTATTAAAGCATGATAAAAATTAATAATGAATTGATTAATTATATATTTGTATATTGTTTTTCGGATTTGAGTACATTTTTCTTCAAAAAATTTCATTCTGGAAATGCAATGAAATTTTCTTCATGGTTGCTTCTATCATTTCAACCTAATTTTTTTTCATCGTTGATACTAAGATATGATCCAACTTATTCTTTAATACTGAGTATATTTCAGTGGTATGCTTTTATTAAAACTTTTGCTACACTTTAGATAAAGTTCAAGCAAAGTATCAAGCATTATGAAAAAAATTTCAGCTCATTTTTGAAAATTGACATCAAGATTGGCCTTAGTAGGTGCATTGGAAATAAATTTCCTAAAGAAAGCAATTTTTCTATTAGAAAAAGTCTGATCAATAGTCAAATTTAAACCAGAATACAAACAAATTTATTAAGAAAACCCACTTATATTGTATTAGCGATTAGAAGAATTGATTTTTTTATTTTACTTTTTAGTTATTCATTGTTATGAAATATATTAAGTCTTTAGATGTTCTATCAAAAAGAAAACTTTAATTTAATAGATATGAAAATCAAAAATAGTAGAGCATGCGCTTTGTTTGATCTAAAATCTAAAATTGAGTAAAACTCAAAGCTTAAAAATATTTCATAGATTATTGCCATAATACCCATGTTAATTTTAAAAAAAGGAAAGAGCTCTCGGAAGTGATAAATTAATCTTATGAATTCAAGACTCATACATTTCAAAAGTGGTGCTCAAAATATCTTTCAAAAATTCATTCATGTCTTGCTGAATGCCCAACAAGGGAAAATATCCTCCCTTTAAATGCAAGATTCGTATTTCTATTGTATAATCTGCCTGGCACATGTTTATAAAACCAATTTTGAAACAATTTTTCCTTGAATAGGCTGTTGTCGTCAGAGGTAACTCTTCTCTTTATCTATCTAATACTATAATACGAGGAATGGTGCCAAGTCGAAAATCGCCCCAGAATTAATAAACTCCGGTAAACTTGGGGGTCTGGGGTTTTTGGCCACGAGGAATCGATTGGCGCCGGTTTTGAAGCGCTACGGTCGAGCAGTTCGGAGTTACAGATAGGATATTTTCAAACTTTATTAGTTCGCCATAATGGTTACTTAAATTTTCAAGCGGTAACGTGCTGCCATCTATAGCCAATATGGCGAACTAATAAAGTTTTATGTTTATGCTGTTATAGGTTTATAATATGTTTCTTATGCATGTATATATGTTTGGTTTTTCTAAATAAATTTGTCAAAAATATTGAACTTCAACACACTTCAATCTTTACCTTTACTTTACCTTTGTATAGAATAGTTCCCTTTCCAAACTCTAACTTTGTTTAGAATAGTTTACAATGGTGCACTTTAACCGGTTATCTTTTCACCAATGGTTTCACAAATTTTCTTATGGCATGTATTGTTTTGATAAATCACAGTTGAAAATTTAAATCTTCGAGTTAGCTTCGATACCTGTTTTCTCCAAGCGGAGCTCGGTCACCCGCTGGTAACATAATATGGACAACTTTCAGCATTAAACTTACCGACATTTTACTTCTTGATTGGGTCGTAAAACCTCTATTAACAATGCGAACAAGTCGAAAAAGTACTTTAACACAGAGAAATACATGCACTTACTTACCGAATACACCTATCCCCCGATTTACACTGAAGATAGGTTCCTTAGAAAACCGTGTAAATCGAAATCGTTCTTCGATTTACACGGAGGAGTCTTCATTTTTCAGTCTTCTTTTCATGGAGTCTTCATTTTTCAGTCTTCTTTTCATGGAGTCTTCATTTTTTCTTATTGTCCTTATTGTGGCTTTGTTCATTGAATAAAATTTAGCAACATCTATTACTCTTTCTCCATTATGTAGACGATCTAAAATTTTTATTTTGCTTTCTAAAGATATAACTTTTTTTTTTCATTTGATTTTTTTGTAATTTCTTTTGGCAATACGGATTTACTACAGGAATTTAATTCGATTTCTTGGACAAGACTCGGAGAAAGACTGGCAAGAGACTCACGAGAAACTGTCGGGGCGAGCCTCCGTTTTGCCTATCTGCCCTCGGCTGGCGCGTCTGAAAAGTTGAATGACGCGATGCCTTTTAGCGCACCAAGATTTTGGCGCGGGCTCACCACGTTCGTCAACTATCCCGGATCTTCTCGTTCCGGGTCGGTGCAAATTTAAAAACCGTGTAAAAGTGAAATCGTGTAAACCGAGTGCCGTGTAAATCGGGGGATAGGTGTAGTCTCTCTACTTCTGATTTCCAACCAAATAAAATCTAACAATTTTTGTATATCTGGTTCGGATAATTCTTTCACGTTAATCCTGTTAAATTCCAAAACTAAATCATGGCGTAGGATTTTTAGAAGAATAGGAATTAACATAGTGCTGTACGAATTTGATTCAACACCCAACGATTGTAAACTTCTCACATTCATTTCTATATCATCATACAGTATCTTTAATCTTAAGAGGACATTCGATCTATAAACTGGTCTTAGATTTAAGAGTTCATTCATGTGATGATTAATTATGAGGTCTTTACGACCGAACCTATCCTTCAATATTTTCACTGCTGAGTCATAGTTATCATCTGATATTTCGAAGCCTTCAATAGCGTTTAAAGCTGGACCTCCTAGAAATGATTTCAAATAATTAAATTTATCTATTTTAGTCAAACCGCCATTATCATGAATAGAAACTTTAAATGTGTTCCAAAAACTTGTGAAATGAGATATGTCACCGAAAAATTTTTGAATGTTCAATTTAGGTAATTTCACTTGTTTACGTTCCATGAGAGAGTCTTGATTTACATCAATATTTACATTTTGGATTTCACCGAGATTTACAGTATTAACAACATTTTTCTCTTTCAGTTTCTTTTCAGCGCGAAATATGCAAACGATACTTTATCTGCATGTTCAGAAACAGTAGATAGTTCGGCTTCGAATTCCTCGACACTACATAAATTACCTATTTGTTTATTTACTTCTTCTAATTCTTTATTTTTAATAGTCAGTTGATTTAAATTCTCTTCTAATTTATCCAAATCATTAGATTGTAAAAGTTCTTCTATTCTATTTACCAATTTGGTTACGGAACTTCTGCCAAACGATCTGGATTTTTTCAATTTATCGAGTTCCATTTTTAAATCAATCTTCTACGTAGATAAATAAATGTCAAAATCCTACCTTTTGCAGTCTTCGCAATTTGCATAGGGGATGCAAATGCAGTATCCAAAGGCAAATGTGTCTCTATAGAATATGATCACTTTCCCGGCCGATGCACCATGTAAAAAATTCTAAAGTTCGGTTCAGTGTTGCAAGTAAACCGCTCGGGAAAGAAAAGAGATCACATCTTTAACACAAACATTTATTTGGGACACGTACACACACATGACGACACAATACAAATATTTAAGTTTAACTGCTTTTAAACTTTCAAAAGGGGAATCTAAAAAGGAACCTATAGTTCCGCGAAAGTTTGGCTGTTTCCGCCATCGAAGTCTAAAACGAAATTCTCAAGTTCTCAGGTGAGGAGTTCAATTTTTATACTGGCGAGAGCGCCATCTATAGGCTGTTTCTAAATTTTCCACAACGGTTTCAAATACTTCACTGTACGAATGATTTCAAATTTAAATCTTGTGTTGATTTTGAAACATCCTTTAGAATTTAAATAATGACTTGAAGCTGAGATTTTTTATATCATTCAAAATATCTCGATATTAAAATGTGAGAAAAATCTTCATTTTTAAGCAATTATATTTTAGCTCTAGAAAAAGAGGGTCGAAAAAATGTTTATTCTGTTCAATTAATTTATTTCACAGTTTCGCCCACCCCGTAGTGATCTAGTATCTAGATCTGCCGTATCTACTTATGGCATAGCACAGAACCTAAAAGTGTTATTAGGCCTGGTGTAAGATCTTTGTTAAAATGTAATTCAAGCAGAAAATTTAATTCAAATGAATTCGGATTTTTAATAAATTGAAACTATATATATTTTTCTAAGAAGATTTATTTTTTAGTGGTTGGGCGTTGAAAACTTTTTCACATAAAAACGGTTCTTTACAGAAATAAAAGTTTTTAAAATAATTTGAATTAAATAACAGACTTTAATATAAAGTCATGAAAGTTATTATAAGTAATTAACCAATGGTAAAAAATACATGCTTTAAAATATACCATATTTTCAACATTTATGCTAGATGAAAAATTTATTACAAGAAGAAACTATTGGACAAATCATATATAAAGATAATATTTTTGCCTAAAGAATATATTAAGTAGCATGCACTTATTTCTGAATTGTGTATAAGGGTGGGACGAAATCAATTTCAGAATTTTAATTTGGAATAGTGCGGAAAAGTTGTCTTTTGGTGTAGATAAGATAACTAAAAATATAAATTTTAATCTAAATAGATTACAAATTTTAAGCTTTTTGCGGAACCTCAAGATAATGTAAATTGCGACCGAATTTTTAAATATACTTTTTGAACCTAAAAGTCGACCTTCCCACACTATTGCCAAATAAAACTCTAAGAAAAAATTTAAAAATCCCATCTTAAAATTTGTTTATGAATTTTTTTACAAATTTCAAGCTTTTTGCGACACTTTAAGATAATATAATCTAGCAACCAAATTTTTTAATATTGAATTTGAACCTAAAAGGCATTTTCTCAGCATTATTCCCAAACTAATATAAAAAAAAATCAAGAGCATTATTGTTCCACCCTACGGCATAATATCTATAATATTTGAAAACATCTATCCACTCAAAGAATCGCTGAGTTTGAAAATCAGGAGTCAAAGAAAAGATGAATAAAATATTCCCGTCATTAAAGCAAACAGCATTATAAGACAGCAAATCAGATCTTTGCAATCACGCAACTCTATTTCGTCTGCAGATTGATTCATTTCCTGTTACCAGAAAAAAAAACCTAAAAAAAATGTTGAATAATGTATTAGAGAATTAGGTGTTCCTTTTCTGTTTTTTTTTTAGCTCAGACGATACATTCATTTCGAAAATTGCTTATCAACAGAATATTATTTTTTTTTTGTACTTTTATTTACTTTTGAAGTGAATTTAGTTCTTTTTTCCTTGAATGTTTGATTATCTTGGTATACAAATATATTTCAATTATTCATTCATGAGTTCTTTGAAGAACATTTAACTGATTATTTTTATTTATTTCCTGTAAACTTGAAATGTCTTTGAAGCATGGAAGAAAAAAGAGTGATTTAATAGAAGCATGTATTATTAGCATAATTATTAATTTCCGGTAAATTAAAAATGTCTTTGAAGCATGAAATAAAAAAAACGTGATTTAATAGTAGCGTGTATATTATTAGTGTGATTTATTAAAGCGTTATTAATTTCCAATAAATTTGAAATGTCTTTGCAGCATGAAAGAAAAAAAAATCACGATTTAATAGTAGAGTATATTATTAGCATGATTAATTAAATCGTGTTATTAATTTCTATTAAATTTGAAATGTCTTTGAATTAGGAAAAAAAGGCATGATTTAATTTTAACTCATTTTAAAATCACGATTATTTAATTCCAGTAAATATGAAACTTGACAATAATAACTTGACCGTAATATTAGGCTGTTCGGAAAGTAATTTCGTTTTTTCCCGACAGAGGATTTAATTGTATTTTTCGCACCCAATTTCATACTTAAACCGCAAAATCATTTTATGT
>JAPMOQ010023742.1:0-29222 GCA_026543055.1 Argiope trifasciata
TTCATTTCGTGTTGCATAATACAAGGCATCAACATGAATAATTTATTACATCATGGATGATATGCTACTCGCTGGTCGCACCTGATTTCTAATAATAATGAGGATGAATGTGTATATATGCTTGTAGATTTTCAATGAGCTAAAATAAGCTAAACTATTAATATCAGATTTCGATATTTCCCTTAAAGATTAGAATACACACATCAAAAAGATTTTTTTCAAATTTTAATCAATTAGAAATTAAACTGAATTTTGATATTTTTTCGCGATGATTTTCCAAATTATCATTGTGTAAAATTGTATTTTACATCAATTTAACATCTGGCATATTTTAATATCAATTTAGTATTCATGCAAATTTTTGTTCGGATTTTCGATTTTTTTTTTACTTTTCCTAAAATAGACTGCATTGTTTCGCTGAAATGTAAACCATATCACTGTTTATTTTTTTAAAGTTGATTTTATTTAATAACTATTTAGCTTAAAAGACAACCTAAGAGTTACAATATTGCGAAATTTAAAAGAGCCGCATGTTTGGTTTTTAAAAGTACTATGATGTCATGGGATTAGCCTCCATTAGAGAAGTTCATGTATAAAAGTTACTATCTTTGACTGAGACAGTTAAAATAAAACTTTTAATACCAGACTTTTTTCTAAAGTCATGGACATAAAGTTATATCTAAATGAATTATATGTTTAAATATACCACTAACTACTGCAAACTAAGTGATCGTCAATAGCGACTTAGACTTAATAATGTAATAATCATTGTAATTTTAGAAGAAATTATAGATTTTTTTTTAATATTTATTATTGAGATACTATAATTGACAATATAAATTTACCTCCAAATTTAATATAATTATTAAGCATCTAAGCAATTTTCCTTTAGATTTTGTGATTTTTAAAAGTCTATTTTTATGTATGTCACGAAAAAGATTTAACCAATGTTAATTTAGAACAATAATTTTTTTTCCATTTTTCTTATACATATTGTAATAATTACATTTTTATTCATTACTTATTATATTTTATACAAAAATATTCATATATATATTTTTCTTTTTACAGGCTAACATATTTTTACATATTTTTTTTTTCCATTTCACTTATACATATTGTAATAATTACATTTTTATTCAATTCTTATTATCTTTTATACAAAATTATTCATATATATTTTTTTTCGTTTTACAGGTGAGTTATTTGGACATTTCTTCATTTAGAAATTAAATTCGAAGTAAGGTTACTGTTTCCTATCTATTTGTCTACTTCTTGACATAAAGGTATTCTAAAAACTTGTTTATTTCCTTTAATTTATAAACCATTTGGTAGGGCAAATAAAAAAAATCTGAAAATTATAATTGAATGTATATCATATCATACAACATATAAACGCTGAAAATTATAATTGAATATACATCTATTTTCTCAAAAGTTAGATTCAGTAGAATTGGAATTGAATATTGGAAATTGCCATTACTATGTTTTTGCAACTTGCTGCTCTATTTCACCAAACAGTGAATCATTTTTATTACAATTTTCTGTACAAATCCAAACGAATAATCAAAAGCGAAAATAATCTCACATTAAACTTTACAGTGCCGGTTGCTAATATATTTCACCATACATAAGACGAGAAATACTTTTTTCGTCCTGTGATGCTGACAAGTATAATCTGAATACACCATCTGAAATAATATGTTAAGTTCTGTTGCCGAGGTATCACTGTGGATTTTACGTTTTCTCGCTCTTGAGACGCTAAGGATAAAGAAGTTGCAATGCTTACAACTTTCCTTTGAAATCGTAGCTCCACCTGGAAAAGAAAACCCAAATTTGAAAGAAAAGGAACATTTTTGGTATTTTCTTCACGGTTGATAAGATATATGCAATTAATAGACATTGATTAATTTTGGAAATATTGAGCAGAAATATTGAACTTTTCTCAAATATATCTGTTCTATTGTCCAATCAATCCATGATGCCAAAAAATACTTGTTCAGTAAAACCCATGTATCATTTCTGACTTGATTTTCAATGAAGAATCTTTATGAACTATGTTACCTTGTCCCAGCTGGAAGGCGACATTAGCTCTGTATACTGACAAAACAATTCTTTCAAACTGTAGTAACTTTTGGGAAAAGAAAATATCATTCAAAAAGAGGATTATGATTTTGCAACTTTTTTCTATGGCAATCGTAGAAAGAATCGTTACTTTATTCTGAGAGCAAATTCTCGTAGAATATTTGATGGATTGCAACATCAATTTATACTGACTAACTGTATGGCCAAAAAACCCCTTTTAATCTTTGCCAGATAGAGCTTCAATGTTAAAGCTTTATTATGTTTTTGATATACGTCCGTAGGAGTCCCTTACGTACTGTGTCCAAACTATTACTTAAACTCTTAGCACGATCAAAAAAAAAATGTCTACCTTGAAAAAAAATGAGTGCAATTTGATCAATTTCTTAAAATTTCTTTTAAAGCTGATTATATGGCAGTTGTAGGTTACATCAGTGCTCACATGATCCTTCATTGATATTTATTTGGTACTAGATCGAGCAATTACATTAATTTCGTCTATATTAGAAAAAAGTGTTTTTGAATCAAAATATAAAACTGATACTTCAATTTTATTCAAATTCATATTCTTATAATTCAATAAATTTCAATTTGCTTGAAGACTATTGTAATTAAAATGGTGTAAGAGTATGTAATGATACAAAAATAGACACACTTTATTGAAGAGATGATATTAAAATAAATGCAGATGGGATGCAGTTACATGCATATTGATGAAAAATATATACCAATTAGTGGATTTCTGAAAAAAAAAACTCAGACAATAACAAAATCCTTTTTTTAATTTTTTTTTCTTACTTTTCAACTAAAAATCGTCGTCTGTTTTTAATGCCTGTTTAGAAGCTACATTATGATGATCAGAAAATTGTAAACAGTAATTGGGGTAAGAACTCTACGTTTCCTGAAGTTAGAGGGGGCAATGCAACTGGAAAATATTGTCCCAAAAAACCTAATTTCATTCCTGGTGCTTTAGAAATAGTACAGGTATGGGGTGTTAGAAGAATTGTTAAAATACTTCTTTTGGTGCAGATATGAATCCTAAAGAGGTGCTGATTTAATTTAGAAGGGTTTTATTTTTCCCTTTTTTTTACCCCCAAGATCAAAAGAAAACTTGAAGCGTATCGTTTTTCTAGATCCCTTCAAACATTTCTCAGATATTTTGATCCAATTATTTTTATAATGCTACCAACGGTTTTTGAGATCTTTTATTTTTTTGAGTCATGTTATCGAAAGGAACTCGAGAAGCGTCGTTAGATTACACTAAAATCTTGTTATGGAATTTTCTTCGAGCACCTCTTAGGGTCACAGCTAAAAGAAAAGAGCATTTTTATTTTTTATTTCTTCCCTGCAGACGAAAAAAGCTGAAAATAACTTTAATTGCAACACGATGCAGTTTCCGGCCTTATATAACCAACTGAGACGTATCAAAAGAATTTTCGGCTGTTCAACTCTGTAGGGAATAAGAGAAAGATGTGTTGCCACAAGAAAGGAACAAATCCTATGATAAAAAATAGAAGAAAAGAATTTCATTAAATCAACTTACATCGTTATTTCTTCCCTACAACTTTATTTCTTTGTGAAATACAATTTTTTTTCTTTCATTGCTAGTTAAATTTAATGAAACGAAGAGCTATGATCATACTGTTTCCTTTAATATTTTTAATCAACTTCAAAAAACATGTTTGTTAATTTTTTTGTCTTTAGTAAGCAAAGTATTTATTGAATCCAGCGTTTTTGAACTTTTCAGTGCTCGATAAAAAAAAATTATTCATATTTTGAAGGGTTTTTTTTCCTCTCATTTATAGCCAAATCGATAGAAAATAAATAATTTTAATGATTACTTCAAGTATTTTTAATGAGATATATATTTTGTAGCTACTTTTATAAGTAATGGTTTTTGATGTACATGGAAGTTTGATAAATTTGACATTTTCTGTTTCATAGAGTAACTTTTGTAAAAGAAATATTAGCATGGAAATGAGCTCGCATGATACAAAAACTATTAAAATTCGAGATACCCATTTTGCTTTTTAAAATTAAGTATGGAAATTTCGGAATACATAATGAATAATTTTTAAGAATATATTTTGAGAGTTTAATAAACTTCGAATATCAAAATATATCTATTGAAAATTGATTTGTTTTTTTATAAGTTCATTAAATTTATTATATCAATTCCTGTTTTCAAGAATAAATCATTTTTCATTAATATAATTTTATTCTTTCTTTTCTATATTAATTAAGATCCTGCAAACTCTTAAAATATAGATTGATATGAAAGTAAAAAAGTCAGTCATAGTGTCTCTTGAGACGTCCGTTGGGGCATCCATTAACTCCTCGGCAGGCATTCCACTGAACCGTGTTACCTGTAGCTAACAATGTCCATCAGTCCAGTGTATTAGTCAATTTTGCACCTTTTTTATATCATTCGCCTCTTTGTTTACATGTTTTCAGTTCTTACTTGATTCTATAGTTTGATTATAATGTTAAATAATAATCCACCATTTAAAAAGATTTTGGATGAGTATTAAAATGTTGCGGCGGGGCTCGTATGTTACTCAATTTTACTTTGTAATAATTAACATCTATTGTCTAAATATATAAATTCTGCCCCAATTCAGCAAATAAGTAGCAAAGAAGGGATAATATAATTCTATAAATGGTGTAAATCAATCTTTATAATTCACATCATCTATCGAATAATATTATCGGCAGCGAATATGTTAAGTTTCTTTACAAGAATCTCTCATTCCTCAGTGATCATTACATTTCTTTGGAATTATCATTATACAATTCTTTAAGATAATTAGATTATAATTATTTTAGATTAGACACCATCAAGAATTCTTACTTTTGTATTTTAAAGATTGAAAACTGAAAAAAAAGGATGACGCAGCTGTATTGCATTTCGTCAATTTTTTTCTGCAAGAATTCTTAAATAAAATTTTTAAACCACGGTAAAAAAAATGAATGTTAATTACAGAATTGTTAAAATAAAAATATTAATATATAAATTTTGTATTAATATCTAAGGATCCAATAGTGTTTTTAAATTTAAATCACGGAAGTAACCAACTTGGAAACAGGAAGTTTCAGCCAAAACTTGATTGCTTGCTGTTCTCCATCGTCACAGGAGCTCATAAATAAATATAGGTGTCATTCTTTTTCTAAAGAGTATTTTTAAAAATATTTACACATTAAAACTCTTATTTTCAAACAGCAATTAATTACTATTTTCCATTAGTAACTAGCATTGTTTTCAAGAGCTTATCGCAAAATCCGCCCTCTTGGAGACAGGAAGCCTGAGTTGAAATTTGAGTGCTTCGAATTCTCCATCGTCACAGAAGAGTAGTCAGAAATGCTCATAAATAAATATGTGTTCAACTTTTTCCAGAGGTGGAGAAGAATACTTTTAAAGATATTTACAATTTTAAAATACTTCTTCTAAAAGAAAATATTTTTTTCCTCCAGCACGCGTCCTGTATGAAGAGTGGAAAAAAATTTGAAAGTCAGAAGACGCGTTTCTGGCAACTCGACAAGTGATGCTTGACATCAGATTGGCCTTTCTGCTATTTTTTAACATATTGTACAGACGCCTTAACTTAGATTTCGCTTTGCTTTATCGGCTAAAAATACGAGAAAAAAGAATGGATTCTAGTCAGTTATGTAAGAAAAGTTTAAATACAAGAATTGTAGAATTAGAGAATTGAGCGGCATAATAGATTCTTGTTCGGTTGATTGAAGTTATTTAAAAATTAAACTTAAAAATATTTGAATGATTATTAAAAAGTTAAAAATCCTCAGTACATTACTGAAAATAAAATTAATTTGTGTGAGAAATATATTCTTGCTTTTTTTAAAAAATTCTTCTAATAATAGTTCACTTTGTTTCTTGAATATTTTCATAAGAAGTATACGTTAGTCAAAAGAAGAAAAAAAAGCAAAGCAAAAATTAAAAAGTAAGTGGAATAAAATACATTTTCCTAGTTAAAAAAATATTAAAATTATTATAAAATATTTCTTAAATTCTGAAATATCTAAGTTTATTTGTTAATGTTTTTTTTCTGTTTCACGTTATTTTTAAATTTAAAATTTACTATCATCATCGAGCAAAAACAAAAGCATGAACACCGCAAAAAAAAACATAATGTCGATGTTAAACATAAGAGAATATTTAAATTCAAGATACATAACAATACATATTTGTATGCTATACAATACAGATAAAAGAATTTAAAAATCTGATAGCAATAAATTTTAAAGCGAAATAATCTAGACTTTTTTTACTTGTATCACCTCCTTCAGTAAACTTTAAAGTAACCATCATCGTTATAAAAAAAATGAATAAATAATACAAAAATGTTAGGAAAAAACACTATAACAAATAAAAGGAGCAAGAAATCTGTTGGGTTCTCAAAAGAATTCCTTTTGAAAAACGTAAGCATGAGGTACTGATAAAAAAAACAATAAATATGTGTCATTTAAAAAAGTTATGTTTATATTTTAAATTCCATACATTATTAACTGTCTTGATATTTTAATGTAAAACTACAGTTTTTATAATATTTATTCATTCTATTGTATTTATACTTTGAATTAAGACTCTTATTTCGTTGTCTCCTAGGTAAAAATCGAACTAAAGATAAAATTATACAAATAGTATTTGTTTTCATATGATAAAACAAACTTTCAATCCAGTAGAAAGTGTATCAATATTGAAAATGTGAATATGCGTCAAATAAAATATTAAAGTAAAAGAAATATTTTTCTATAAACATGATTAATTGGGATAAATATTTATTTTCATGAGTTTTTATTTAACAATTCTTAATTTTAATAATGTAATGTGATAATTCATAATTTGTTTATTTCTTGTTGAACCAACACTTCGAAATCATGTGCGAATTCAATGTCTTTTGATTATAGAAATCTTCTAGGAAATGAATATCAATTTATCGATTAATGTAGATTGCTCCATATCCTTGAAAACCGGCAGATATCATACAATATATATCAAACACTATTCGAAATATCGAATAAGGTTGTTGAAAAATATATCTTAAAATAGCCCATAATGTGTAATTATGCATAGTTGTGATTTATAAATGAAGCAACTTGAAGGTGAATTTGATAAAACTATTCTTGTAAACCATAATATTCCTTACCATGACAGGAATTCAATACAAAAATGTTGAAAATAATATTAAAAAAATACTTATTGTTAACATATAAAAGGGATCACGGCAGCTTTGTGGTAAGTTCTTACCTTTGGTTCCGAATTCCATTTCAAATTTCATCGAAAAAAATTCGTATAAGCAAACCTGTTGAAAGCTGCAGTAAAATTACATAAGAGATATCGGTTAGGTGCCACTCACGTTATTTGACATCGGTTAAAATTTAAGAGGTCCTAAATTAGCTCTCCGATGACTTCTAAACCGAACGCATGAATATCTAAGCGAAATTAACCTCCAAATAGCCCTGATGTTGCTTTGGAAAAGGATAATAATATATCATCCTTAAGGCAATAAAGAATACTTGGGTCTTATCCTAAAATCTTAGCTTACTGTCTTAAATTTGATATTACTATCTTATATCTATCTATTACTATCTATTATTATATTACTATATTACTTAGCTTACTATCTTATATCTTAAATTTGAACTAAATCATCTGAGATGCAATCTGAGAACACAAATCGTTAGACTATGAAAAAACCTTCTATAGGATTTCCTAAAAATCTGCAATTTTAAAACCAAATCGATATATTATTTTTAAAAATGATATACTTAGGCTAATATGTAACTGAAACTATCATATTAGCTTGTCACCGACATAAAACTTTTATACAGCATCACTTTTGTGTAAAACCTACTCATCAAATATCAGTCTTGCACATTAAAACGATTTTTAATTAAATTAGCAGGTTCACAGGTAGAGAAATATAATTCTGAAAATCCTTTTTCAAATTTAAGTAAGTCTAAAACATGGTGAATTACCAACATTTAAAATTGAGGATTACAATACTTTAAATTTTATATTTCGTTTCCAAGGAAGCAAAAACTCACGAATACATAAAAAAGCTTCTGTAAGAGTGTTGCCGCCATTTTACATGCTCATCTAAAATGCGGAAATAGGCTTCTTGAAGGGGTAGAAACGGCGTTGGAGCATGGAAGCCTGTCATCCTGGAATACCACACAAGAGTGGTCAGAAAAGTTCATAAATAAATATGTATTCTATACACAACGAAGGGAAGAAATACTTTTAGAGAATTTACAATTCTAAAATACTTTGAAAAGGAAAAATATTGGTTCCCACCACCAAGCTTCCTGCATCAATTGTTAAGTAAGAATTTAAAAGTCAAAAAACAAGCGAGTAAGACATGTTTTTGACAGCCTGACTTCTATGTTTCGCATAGGGTTGGTCTTTCTGGTTTTTCATTTTAACATCTTGTATGCTTGTCTTAACTTGGATTTCGATTTCTTCCGTGGTTAGGAAAAGAGAATTTTAAAAAAAAAACTTTCAATCTTGGAAAAAAAAACTTTAAAATACAGAGCAGAAATTTGTAAATTCCGCAGAAGAGATTTAGAAATGAAATCTAGTTTATTTTGTTAAACTTTTTTACTTGAACAGCATTCCTGAAGTGTGGAATATTTGTTCGTGGGTTTCCTAAAATCCTTAAATTTTCAAGTACAAAGGATTAATTTTCTTGAAGTGTATGAAAAGTTTGGGTATTTCCTCTTTGTATATAGATCTTATTTGTTCATTTTGGTTTAGAAAAGATTTCGATTTGTCGAATAAGTTAAAATTATCCAAGAAAATATCATTTCTAAACTGATTTGAATAACTTTTAATAATAACATTTTATAATTGTTTTGTTATTCTGTTCTTTTTCATTATATATATATTACTTTCACTGTGAATAGAATAGCTTACTCATTTTTTATCTTCTTTTTCGTTACCTTCTTGTACCAGATATATCCAAAATGAAACGCTGCAATAACTAAAAGACTAGATAATGGGAGATTTGTCCATGGTTTTTTCAATTTTTTTCTGCTTAAAAAAACTACTGTTGGAATAATTTATCACTCTAAAATGCAACAGCTTAAAAGAATGGAATGTAGGGGATTTCATGAAACAACACAGCACTTTCAAATTTATGTGAAATTTTAAAGCCATTTATAAATCAACAAAATCTACGAAAACTTATCTATTTATAACTACATTCGCTTTCATGCGAAAATTATCATGTTAGGTACATGAAATTTGGTTTAAAATTTTGGAAGTAGAATTTAAGATCAAATCCAGCAAAGAATTATTTGTATGTTGATCCGTCTATTATATGTGTGTGGAAAAAAAATAAGTAAAAAATGAAAAAACACAAAAAATGAGTCAATTTTAATAAATGATTTTACCACTGAATGACGATTTGTGAGAGATTATAAACAAAATCCAACAAATGCTCAAATTTTAGTCGATATACATTAATGGTTATAAGGATACACTAGCTCAAATAAAAGAGACAGATGTACGAAATTTGATTAACAATCTTAACTCGGCAATTGTCATCAAAATTTAATGAAATCACTAGATAAAATAATTTTAAAATTCAAAAATCTGAAACAAATTTCAATAAAAGACATTTATGAATTGTTAATATATATTCTTAAAATTTATTGTCATGTTAACACAAGATATGTTTAGAACTTTTATACTTTTTGATGAAAATAAATCCTAATTTGGTTTTCGATTTATTCTTCTCTTCATAGAAACAAAAAGAATCCCACTTTGCAAAAGTTTTTAAGTTGCAAAGTATAAAAGCTAAAAATTAGGTACAGAAGGACATACATTCAGAAACCTGATCCAATTTCTCCTGAAATATTTTTTTTTTCATTTGGAGGAATTAATCATCTTCAAGATAATGTCCGTTTCGAATGCACATAATGGTTAGCAATGGAGAATGACAAACGATCTTCTCTGCGAGATCATTTGTTCCTAATGACGTATATTTTATTTACTTTGCAGCTGCGAGATAAATCACGTGATTCCCAGAATTACATGACAACAAACAGATAGCAATCAATCTTTCCCTGAATTGCCACATTAAAGATAAATGTATGAATGTATTCTATTTAAAATAAAAAGACTTTATAGAAGTTTTTTTTTCAAGAAGGAATTTGGAAAAATAGAACATTTGTAAATAAATGATTATTTTATGGCTTCCATTTTCTATATAGTGGCTCTTAATTTCTCATAAATAAAATGAAAATTATTTGGGCACAAGGAGTCGAGAAGGTGTGTGTCATTGACGATTAGTTCATACCCTGTAATATTAATTTTATTTCAATGTAAACTTATATGCTTGGTTTGAAGATTATAATTACCTCTAAAAATATATCTAATTACCAGATTGTGAAAATGATCATGCCATGCAAAAGTATTAGCTATATACTATTGTGATTATTTTATAAACGAATTGTCTTAATGAATATTTATTTTCTTTTTTTCATAACGTCAGATTGTATTTTAAAAATTTAGGTGTAAGGATTTGTTTCATTGTCTTTTGTTACCATGCAAATTCGTTGTTCGATTTGCAATATACACTGTGTATAGAATAAAAAGGATTTTTTATTCTTAGCTTTCAAGAGTGTATGAAAATTAAGCAATTAAATATTTATTTGAAAATTGGAATTAATTTTTAACTATCAAATTAAAAATGATTTAATTGAATGACAGTTTTTAAAAATTTAAGATTGTATAAATATCAGATTTGTACTACTAGAATTTCAGAAGTTATAGCGAAATACTTTCTAAATCTCGCTTAATTTTTTATTAGTTAAATTTTCGATTATAATTTTTCAAAATTTGCTCTAGTACATATAATTAGTCTAATGAATTGTCACCTATTAGCTGAATGGCTAATCTTGCAGACAACACGGATATACACATGTTGCTTATTCCCCTTTATAAGGCTTTCTTATTTATTAAAGATATAAACATGTCAAATGTACAAATAAAGTCACAGAAACGAAATGTAAATTATAAAGATTGACTATTTAAAAATGTATTTGTTATTAATTTTAATTTCATAGGAATCATAAAATGTATCAAATAGCATTTCTTTAAAAAATAAAAGTAGATTTCTTACTGTAAAAGCATGAGTAAAAAAAAAAATTTCACATGTTTTTTGAAATCATTTTTTAAATATCTTTTTATTTGGAGGATATTTGTAATAGTGAGTTATTCTTAACAGTCGACATTCTTAAGAAATTTAATTCAGATCTAAAAAGTTCCACATCTTTTAAACTGTCTTTTTTTTTCGTTCTTCATTTCTAAATCCGGATTAGTAGTTTTCTTGACTTCCATAGGTTTAGCGGTATTTTTAAAAAAAATCTTTGCAGTTTTTAGACATTTTTTGAACAATTTAGGGTTCAGGGAAATGAAAATTCAAACCTGAAAGACTTTTATAATTGCTTAACTACTGAGCTACATTCAATTTGAGCAGTAGTTCAGCAATGGCTTTCCCTTTTGTTTATTAAATGAAACACAAATTTTATTCTTTTTTAAAAAGGCTTATAAGACAACTTGTTTCCTTTGCACATCTTTTCACCTTCACTATTCAATAGACCATAAGATAGTGTCTGATTCTAACACGTAAAATGAATTGTGTCCGGGTGACAAATGGCTCTCAGAATGGGCCATTTGTCTTCAAGAACATATATTTTATTTACTTTGTAGTTGCACAATAAATCACTTGGTGCTCCAAATTACATGACAACCAATAGATATAATCTATCTTCTACTAAAAGCTCCAGCTATGATATAGATACATCTTATTTAAAATTTTTGAATACATACCCTAAAAGTGTACATTTTATGACTACCTGACTTTTTAGTTTCTAAAAGACAACGTTCTGCGTTGTTTTAATTCTAGATTCAAAATATCTACTCTTGAAAAACATAATCACTTAATTCATACTGAGTTTAATACGAATTTACATGCGTTTAATAAATGATTATAATTTTAATTTGACGTTTTTGCAAGAGTAAACATTTCGAATGCAAAGCAAAATAATTTTTATTCTATACGAAAATTCTTATATAGTTTTTGAATTAAAATGATTATTAGTTGTACAAAGAAATTAAGACATTTTTTTTTCATCTGAACAAATTTATCACTATACTTCGTAGCTATGAATTTGACGTGAAATTGAAAATTATTTTCAGTTTATTGAAAACTAGCCGCCTTTGGCGACCAGCTGGTTCGCCATGAGTAAAGCGTTCTAAAATGTTCAATTAAATCACATATTCATTAGCCTTGAAGTAATTCCGGGCATTGATTGACCTGAAATTAATATTTTCTTTAAGATGATGGACGGAAAGTTCTAAAAGTACACCTTTTCCTAATAAAATTCTTTAATTTTATAATCAGTCAGTTTTAACCATCGGTTATGCTTCCAAAATATTTAAAAATTCAATGATGTTGCCAAAATATTAAATATGTTTTTTAAAGAAAGCGAGAAAAGGAAAAAATGTATTGAATTAATGATACAGATATTGCAAACGATTACATAAATATGCCATTAAGTCGGGATTTCAATGCATATCCTGTTTAAATTCAATCAGGTTTACCGTAAATAAAAAAGATTTATTGAGTTAATGATATAGATATTGCACACGATTGTAGAAATCCTTGCTTTGCATTTATTTTTTAAAGAAAATATCACATTTTATATTTATTTTATTTTATCCAGTCACGTGTTAAAAGTATCATTTCTTTAGACTTGATTTACGATGATTGGTTTTTTTATTATTTCAACTTCCGTCATTGTTTTCTTTTATTTATTCAGTCACGTGCTCAAAAAAACATGGTCAAAATATTTCTTTAAAAATTCGTTAAAAATAGAGGCTTAAGTTATACATTAAAACACTGATACCGTTAGAAAGCTAATTTTTTTATCTTTAAATTGATGTAAAAATCCTGTTTGTGCAATAATATTTTCGGAAGTCATAGCGGAAAAACGTCGAAATTTCGCTTAAACTTTAATTAATTCAAATTCTAATTAAAAATTCGAAAAAAGGGCTCCGAGGTGCACATTCCCGACCTCCAAGGTATACATGTACCAAATTTGGTAGTTGTAGGTCCAACGGTCTGGCCTGCAGAGCGCCAACACACACACACACGCACACACACACACACACACATTGAGCTTTATTATAAGTATAGATGATCTTTTTCAATCTTCAGATTACCAAATCGTCAGAGATTTTAGAAATTCATTCGAAAACATTTTCTTTTAAATTCAAAAGAACTTTAAAAACGCGTTTAATCATTTAAGGGAAGACGCGAATTTCATGACGGGAATTGAATATTATTCTATATTTCTGACGTTCGTTTCTTACATCCAAAGTTTGTACTGAGTTTATTGAAACCGAATCTCTCATCGCGATAATCAGAAACTTCCGTTACTTATGTAATCGAAGTAAAGTTTTGAATTATTCAAGAATTCAATGACTGATTTTTAAATCCGTGACTATTTCCTAGACCCAGACTGTCGCTTTGAGGGTACCAACAATGAAACGTCAAGCAAAGTTCTAAAAACAAATACGCCATTTCCTTAAGGCAAGAAAATTGTATCAAAACCCTTATCGCACTGTTCTGGTAAGCTTATTTATTTCTGTGGCTATAGGGGCTTAAGATAAGGGACCTTCCAAACAAACGAAAGGGGAGGTATTTCTTATAAAAACGATTTTTTTATTTCTAGAGAGAAGATTTTTTTCTGACTATAAAATAAAATATTTGATGAGAAGAATTGTTATAAGGGAAGCAAATATATGCCTCTTTCATCTGCTTAATGTACATTTATAAAATGATTGAATGATGTTTGACACTTCTATTTGCTATAAAAAGCTTTCACTTCAGGGTCCTGGCCTAAAGATATAGCGCATTAACAATGCTCAGGGCTTCCCAGGTACGAGTTTTGGTGAGAGAAGGGGTAATCTTTGATGCTTTCTCTCTGTGAGGTGTGTGAAAAAAGAGTTGTGCAAGCGAGTGAATGAATGTTACCTTCACATGAGCTAAAAGTCAGGTTTTAGCCCTCGTTTGTTCGGTCTTAACCTTTCAAAGCTACTGGACATCCTTTCCGTTGTAATATCATCAAAATAATTATGCCTTTTTCATCAAACCAAATTTAATATTATCTTGTAAATTTCTTTTATTTACATGCGGAATTCTGTAATTCTAATTATTGTAAGCTTTCTTACATTTGCATGAAAATTTTAATAATATTTTATTGCTTTAACTTTAATGATAAACTTATAAGGAGTACTGTAAATGTTTAGTGTGTAATTTATATTTTGTAACAGCAGCATTCGACTATAGGCTAGTTAATATATATTGACAAAAATATTAGCTTTCCTAGCTGTTAAAGTATTTTTAAGGAGCGGATTTTTTAAAAGATCAATAACACTGAAACGTAAAAATTATGAATATGTGTGTGTGCCGTGCTTATGAGAATATTTTTACTATGAAGTAAAAAAGAAATTCTTAAATCTAGGTCAATGCTACAATAAACAAATTTTATCTTAATTTCAGCAATTACAAATTCACATGATTGACATTTGGGATACAACAGTAAAATTAGATTAAATTTCACCTCTTCAATTTCTGCGATATCTTTATATGAGCTTTAATCACTATTTGAATTCAAAGGGAAAAATAAAGGTGTAATTGCAAAATAATGATGTTCATTAGAAAGATGATGTTTTAAATTCTGTTATGCTTTCAAAATCCGTTTTGGGAATATTTTTGGTCGTTTTAACCATATTCACTTTTAAATAAAAGTTTATTTAAATAAAGAATGTTTATCCATCTAGATTTTAATTAGTTATTGAATTTTCAAAAACTGATTGTGACTTTTATTTTGGATTTAATGTTATATGACCAAATTTATCAGAATTAATAGAAAATGAAGATTTATATAAAACAGACATAAAAGTCAACTTTTTTAAATATAATCTATCAACATACGGTTTATTAAAGTCTATAATTCCTTAAAACATGTCATTTAAGATTTTTTTATCACATTATGAAATATTGTTTCAATTCTTAATGCTGTTAGATATTTGTTGTGAAATATAAAATAAATTTATATCCCTACACATGTGTATACAAAACAGAAAATTTTAAAAAGTGCATTGTACGATTTTGGAAAAAAATGTTTTATTAAATGTTATGGAACAAATATATGCTTTGTTAACTGTTTTTTTTACATTGAAAAATATTTTGTAGTAAAGGTTTGAATGCAATTTTAAATACTTTATTTTCATTTAAACATGTTCTTCAGAACACAAACAGTGATGATCGCCCTTAGCGCCTCACTTTAAATTCTCCCCGTACATAAAATAATCATTTCAAATAACAGAATCCTTTGACTCATTCTCGAATTTCTGTTCTCAAAACTTAACAAATTCATAAATAACAAAAGGATGTAAGGGAACCCTTTCTATGAAAATAGTTTTTGTTATTCGTGAATAGTCTCTATATATGCAAACTGCATATTAAATATTTGCAAGTGTCGCGGCGTTTGTGTGCCGTTTTTTATGAAAAGCTGACGTAAAATTCCTCTTTTAGTCGTTATTTGTATATGGAACAGAATAAAATTCTTCGATCCATATCAAAATAACGAATTCATTCAAGCTTTCTTAGTATGATTCATATGCAAGAACATGGAATATATTTTTTATTCATTGATACTTTTTTCCAAATTTTATGCCACCCACACAAAATGAATTATTCTTAAAATATAGTAAATTTTAGATTTGAACACGTTCACGTGATCTAATATCGTTTTCCTTCTTAAAAATTTTTATTTATATTGAAGCCAAAAAAAGAAAATGACATATAAGTTTTGAATACATAATGTTTTATGGAATAGTTTATAAATATAAATATATTTTCGACATTTTAAAGGGAATTCTTAATTATATTTATATAACTTTTATATCTTTAATATATTTGGAATCTACTCTGAAAATTTCAGATACAACATTTATGCATTTATTTATTCAATTTCTAGAAAAGAACATTTTTAGCTCTTTCATTAAAAATAATGAGACTAATGAATTCATAGTGTCAAATGGAATATTTTATTTTTGATTTTATAACATATTTACCTAAGATTTTGTGATTTTGATTCATTAAAAATGAAAAAAAAAACTTTCTAAAAATTTGGTATCTTTTCTGACTTAAAAAATACATAAAACATTTGGTTCAAGACCATAACAAATTTTCTTTTCTTTCGTTTGTTGTGGTTTTGAATTATTGTTTTCATATTCAGGCAATGAAACAAGCACATAATCTATGATTTGGCTTCTTCAATCAAAATTAGACTTATTTTAAACATTTTTTCACAGGTTATGTATTAAGTATCCATTCAACAAAATTTTAATTCATTCAAAAGTAGATATATTGAGTATATACTCAATCATTTAACGGATTTTGATTCAAATATTATTGCAAATTTAATAATAAAACTGTCGGTCAAATATATGTTAAATAATTCAATTCTGTTTAAAATTATTGTTTATAATATAATACGAAGACACTAATGATAATATAAACTGTTTTTAAATCATTATTTGTATTATGGGTGAATTTGACATTTGTCAGATAGCCGCAAAGGAACTACTCACTTCTGATAAAGCATCCGAGGTAAATTGAATGATAATTATCACAGCAGAACTGAATATTGAATTATGCTTGATTTCTATTGGCTTTCACTGCCTACGATATAGCCCCATAAAAAGTAAGTTCTATCAGCAAAGAGGATGTGTCTCGATCCTACGCCATTGCTTTATTTCCTTAAGTGGAATCAATTCTTAAAGCGTTAGGAGATAGTCCTCTTTATATTTAGGGCTTCCTTCTTTCGAGGGACTATGCCAGATCATCACGTTTCGAACACTTAACGAAGTAAACGACGTCAGTATCAAATAGTTTTATGCGTAGTATTTGAATTGTCAAATGAGCTATAGTTCTTATGAGATAAATGGTTTTTTTCAAGTACCAAAAATGTACATATATCATTCATGATAAAGAGTCAAGTGGTGAGGTAAATAGTAGGTGCAATGCAAAAATATTTCAAGTATCGCTTTTCATTTCAATGTATCAAAAAATAGCAATGCTTGTACAAAATAAGAGCTGAAAATAATTAATGTTCAGTTTTTCCGTAATTAATTTGACTTTCCTAAAATAATGCAGCTGTAGGTTTTTTCGCTATGAAAAGGAATTGGACAATTCTTTACCGATGGAACTGTAAGAAATGATTCGGATTTTATTTTTTGTTCTGTTTTCTTTAATGGACATATTGCTTAGTTTTCACAAAATTTCTGACACACACACCCCTTGGCACTTAAAACATTCGCTGTAATAATCTTTCACCTTCTCAGATGACAATAAATTTCAGCATCTGAGTTTATTTGGTTTATAAGTTTATATTGGAATTGGATGACATTTCATAATTTTGTGTATGATTCTTCAAATAATGATTAAAAATTGTTTCTTGAGAAAACATATGAATGAACACATTATTTATTTACATTAAATTATCTGGTTGATGCGGAACTGAAGGAGATTAATGGCGAGTGCTAAATGTGAAGATAATCAGCTTTACGTCGAAACAATGTTACAGTGGAATCTTGCTCTACTTCATGTCATGATATGGATATTAATGAAGAGAATGTTGAATAGAACCTTTCTAAACATAATATCTAATGAACAACAATGCAATTAATCATTGAAGCCTTAAGAGAGCGTTTATCGAATATATGATACAGAACTGTTTTAAATATTAGCTTATATTAATGGAACAGAAATCTTATCTACTGAAATGTGATTATCTTTACAGAGAAAAGGAGGTAACTGCTTAGAATAGGATCCTGTAGTAATTTGTCATCATCAGATTTTTGATTCATTCGAGAAGTTTAATGATTTCTTAGTGAGCAATTTATATTGCAAATAAATGCTAGTATTGAAGAATTTTAATCAGGAAAATGTGGATAATATGGTGTCTTTTGCAAAGGGTGTAAGGGTTTGGATAGTTAGCACTTTGTGGGGCCTGTAATGTTTTTCACTTTGTAGACTTAACTTATTCAGATTGGTAAATATATATTGTTTCTTAATCTTTAGTGAACTTTCTATCAAAAAATATAAATAATATGTTTAACGTTTTCTGCCGATTTCATAATAATCTGTGTCCAATCACTGAAAACATGCAATAAATTATACTAAAATATTAGTAAGAATCAAAAACAAAATATTTAATAACAAAGGTTTAAACGTTTATTTATTCATAACATTGTTTGGTATAAATATTTTTTCGAATACTCAAATTTTATTGCACGTTGTGAATAATATAATTGCGATTTTAAAAATCTTAAAATTAAGCAACACGTGTCAAGGCGGGCTGAATATATTTAAAGCAAATCTTTTTAATAGAAGAAAATAACTACAAAAATGATGAACAGCATATTGAACATTAATAATTGCAAAAAAACATTAGACTTTGTTTCCGTACTTTTTAATTCATGCTTTACACGTTATACATTTGCTATCCGGACCAGAAGGCAGATAATTGTTCCCTTTTACGAATTAAGTATTTCCTTTGTAGTGGTTTTTAATTAAATAACTTTCTTCCAAATGCCCCTCACAGTGTTTGCCATCGATAAATATTAGCAGAAAACTACAGGAAAAGACCTACTTTGTACTGCAGGAAATTCCATTGCGTTACATTTTCTGTTAGCACAAGGTATTCCAATTTATCTGTAAGTTGGTTTTCATACATTGTTAATATCACCGATAAAAAGGCAGATTTACAAATAATCTAAATAATTTTGAATGGTTGCCAGCTCAATATTTCCTTGCTTAATGATTTTGGCGACAAGAATTTTCTGGAATATACAAAAATCATTGTCTGAGAAGTATTATTGCCTGAATTATGGTCAAGGATTATTTATCTGCAGAGATTCTGAAATCCTTCTGGAAAATACATGACTCTTAGAAAAATTTAAAAGGTTGAATCAATCATATGAAACATGGGTACTCTCTGGAGTGTTGATGGCAAAGGTGTGCTGTTATAATTTCCAAATCAGCTATTTTTTCATTCCCCATTTAGAGAGTCTTTACAATAGCTGCCTTATTCTATAAAGTTGTATATACTTACGAAAACAGAGTATACTATATATTCTTAGTATACATTTTGTTTTGTTTTGTTTCATGTTGAATAAAGCATATTATTTCAGTCTCCAAAGTGTCAAACATCTTTATCTGTCCATATAAAGGATATATATTTTTTGAAATTTTATGAAATATCTTTTATAAAATTTTCTGAATTGTTGTTCTATATTTTGATAGCTGATATTTTCCAGATACTGTAAAAATGGTGATCGGCATTTTCTGCCAACTGGTTTCATTGTCAAAGTTGATAAGTGAAATTAAAGAACTTTGAAATCACAATTTTATATGTAATTATTATGTATGCTACACATTGTAATATTTTGAGTATCATATGAGCTGCCAAAAGAAAAAAGAAGGAAATAACGGTTCAGGGGAATGCATGGGTACGATCACAAGAAGAAGAAAATATTGTCAAATTCACTTCAAAACGGACAGAGATTCAGACAGGTAGACGAAAAGTTTTGAAAGTTGATAAATAAGATGCTTAAAAATGAAACGAATATAAAGCAGACGAAATAAAATTAATTTATAAAAATTACTTGATACTATACGGGTAAAAGTAATATGGATACATTGTAATATGAATTCATACAATATCAAATATGTGTGTATGATCTATAATTTGGTGAAATTGTTTTAGTTTCATCAATTTTTATCTCATTTCGAAGTCTTTTGCGTATATAATGACTTTTATATCTGCAAAGACAAGTTTCCGAGGTTTTTTTTTTTCAAATTATATCATTTATCCCTATAAAAGATAGTGTTGTTCCCCTTGGCTATAAGCTCACACGCGTCATTTGCACACATGTGCCTCGTGACCATTTGAGAAATATTATCATTGTAACTTTCCTACGTCCCATTCACAAGAAGCGGCATTCCAAGACAGTTGTTCAAGAACTTTCAATGTCATTGATTTTTAAATGCCTCTTGATGAGTGGATGGGCGGTTTTCTTATCTGCCAATAGTCGTTTCTTCTGGTCATTAGTAATTCACGTGGGATGCATTATTTGTTTGGAACATGTCGCATATTCAAAGGAAAGGAATTTCACACATCTGATGCTGAGTGATCTCTTAGTGAAGGAATATAATTGACACTTGTTCCAGAGAGGTCAATTCTAGGACGCATCATTGATGGACAGTTCCCTGCCAGGCTGGCGTCACAATTCAATGAAAATTTTGCTGGGTGATTAGTCCATGGAGAGTTGATGTGGACAAATGGAAATTAAGGAGGCGTAGTTTGGACAAAGATAAAGAGCGGGTATTTCTTTGAAGTGGAGAAAGCCTTTTTGGATTGAGGATTTGGGTATTATTTACGCTCCACTCTGGAATAACCGTTCTAACTAACATCCAGTTAGCGTCTTGTTGTGTTTTTCTCCAAATTGATAGATAACTTTTTCTACGAACTCTTTTTCTACGGCCTTAAAATACAACTGTTGTGTAAATTGAAAATAGAAATTTTTCGTACAAAGAAATTGTTAGTATGTGCATATATGGCTGTAAATAAAAAATTGTCAGCAATTCTACTCTTTTACTTGATCGGTCAGGATCAACTCATAACACCATCATCTGTAAGTGTTTGACATTGCAAGAAATGGGCTAAAATTTTTCAAAGAATAATAATCATCATAGAAACAAAAATCTTGCAGAAAAATATTTATGCTTGTTTAAAATGAAGTCATTCAAACAGTTAGATGTGATGTTTTTTATTCTTTTTTGTCTTACTAATTCTCTTTAAAAGGTTTACATACAATGCAGCAAAACTGGAATTTTAGACTTCAAACAGAAATTTCTAGTGTATTATAACAAAATTTGGATATAAAAGTTCCTTTTTTGAGGTGATTTTTCTAACTAAAATTAAATAAACAGAACAATTTCCAAGCGAGAAGAATGTCCAAAGTTTTACCGGATAAACATTTTATTTTGTTTATAGAACAAAATAAACTATTTATTCTGTGAAGTACTGGACATCTAAACAAAAACAAATCGCTAGCGACTTTCTGCAGCAAATCGGCACAAAAAGCTCCCGTTTTGTGAAACAAAACTGAAAAAAATTGCACTTCAAATCCTTTCGGGATTTGGTCATTGAAACGGTAAGAGTGACGCAATCCGAATAAATGGGGGTGGAGACGCGAAGTGAAGAGAGAAAGTACAGATGAGCAATCAAACGGGGTCTTTGCGGTGCTTAGAGAAACTACCGAGAAGCTTGAAAACAGCTTAGTACCAAAAAGGAAGAAAAAAAAAAACAATAAAAAATGAAACGAAAACATTGGTAGACTATTTTCGAAAATAAAGAATACAGAACCATTTTCTTCGAACGACTTCAAACAAATCGAAAACAAGAGATAGTTTTGAAGAAAGGAACCAACGCAGCTATTAGAAATGTGGAATAGAATGTTCTTTTTGTCAAGAAATGGAGAGCATTGATTATGCATTATTAAAATTATATACTGGATTGTTTTAACATGATATTTTTTTTATAAATTCAACCTCTATTTGTTAATTACTTTATTTACTCGTATAAAGCATATTCTAAACATAGTTTAAATTTTCTAGAGAAAATTTATCGTATTTGTAAGTTGACATACCATATTATGAGTTGCAGAAACTATCAGTTTCAAAACACAATTATTTCTTAAGTAATAGGTTCCAGTGGCATAGAAACATGGGATTAAAGTAGATATACATGACCAGGGAGTGACTCTTAGCAGATACTCTGATAAAACTTTGAATATCTTTTAAATTTTTAACAAATTCCATAAAATCTAGGAATAAGTATAAAGCAAATATTACAATGATTCTCTATCTTTGACTATTACAAATAAATTTTGATACAAACATCATTTTAACCATTCAATTTACTGGAATGCATTTTTTAAAATTGTTATTATGGTGATGATGCGTATAAAGTAATTATATGTTCGGCACGTTCTTTTTATTTATTCAAATGCAGGAAATTTAGAAAAAATAATAAAAATACGGTAAATATATTTTAATTAACTTTTATTCATTAATAAGAACTGACCCTATATAAAAATACAGTTTTATAATTAGTACTCTGAGAAAGATAAATTGCAAATTCATAATCAATAAGAACAAATAAAAATATTAGTTATTTATAGTAATTAATGAACACATAAAGTAAAATATAATCTAAATGTTTAAACTATCTTTAAGAAAAAGATTTTTAATTAGTTACAAAGAATTAAAGGATCTTTGTATCAAATATTTAATTGCATTTACAAAGTACAAAATATTTATTCAGAGACCAATTAAACTTATCACCTAAGAAAAAAATATGAATTTTTTTATTAAATGAAATGATCTCTGCTCTCTGATAAAATCGGATTTGTCGTCTCGTTTCTAAGTTTAAATTTCAAAATATTTAATTCATTATATTGCATTTTTTTCCGACTCAATATTTCCTTTGACAAACGTAGCAATTATTTGGTGTATTGCAATTTTACAAAGGAGTCAAAAATGAAATATTCAAGAGAATTCTCCGAATAAATCAAAACATTTCGGGTTTATTCGAGAAATATATTCAAAAAGCAATGCATATATAATGAATTAAATTTAAATTGCTCTACTTTTACATCAGATAGATATTAGAGCGAAGAAATACGTAACATTTTATTCGAAAAATGGATAATATAAAGGGATTAAAGAAATGCATTTTCAATAAAAAAATTTCATAAAGGTTTCATTCAGATTTTTAAAATGCAGTAGTTTCTGCGGAGTAAAAATATGACAAAACGGATTCTTAAGAACCACTTCGCTAGAAATTAAAGGATACTATTTAATTATTGATAATATTGCTATGGATTTGTAAAAAGTTTAGAATAAGTTAATTCTTTTTATGAATTTATAAAAGTTTAGAAATAGAATTCTAAATTCAATAAGTATGACATTTTTACGATTAACATTCGAAATTGAATAGATGTGTTTCTATTTTTGAAAGTTAAAATAATTTTTTCGCACATTAATAACGTTCTATTGTGGTAAACATTAATAAAATTCAAAATGATATTTTGATATTTTTTTAGCTTAACTAGCCAATCATATAACTCAATTTGTTTTCTAATCAATTAATGAATTTGAGAAATGTATTTTATACCATTCAACAAAATTTATAGTAGTGATATCTAGAAATTTTTAAATAATACAAATTAAAAAAAATATTTTTAAAAAGCAATAATGCATTTTCAAAAAGCGAATTTATTATTTTATTGAGAAAAGTATAATAAAACTTTTAAAACTTGAAACAATAAAACAATATATAAAAATTCAACTGTAATAAATATCAAAGGTAAAACCCTTCATCATTGAACAAAACTTTATACTTCTAGATGTATAAATAAAATTTCTATTTACCTCAATTGCTTGAATAAAAATATCTAGCTTTTATAACATTTGTTATTATCTATTGGTTTCTTTTTTAAATAATAATAATAAGTTCCTATACTTAAGAAAATAATAAAATGATGTTTAAATCTCTTTGCCATACCGATATATTTTAATAGCAAATGAATGTGTGAAAAAAAAGAGCGCGTCGTGAATATATGTAACTTTTCAAAATTATATTGCATGATTTTTTTAATTGATAATGATCAATTATTAATGTAAAAATATTTGTAATATGTTACACTTTTAAAATAGAATAAAAGTATAAAATAATTTATTCTAACCCCACGTAGATATATAACATTACATATATTGTCTTGTAATTTGGGATTGTGCATTTTAAAAATAAATTTTTTTAAAGCGGTATGGATTAATTATTTTATAATATGTTGTCCTGTTTCAAAACTTAATATATTATTTTTTATTTAAATAATAATTTCCTTCTTTTCATTCTTGTATACATGGAATTATAAATGATTTTAGATTAAATTTACGATGCTTTAATGATTTATATATCACCTTCTGTTGTTACCGTTAGCAACTTTTTCACTAAACAACAATGTGTCTTAAATTCGATTGCTAAATTTGTACCTGAATACAAAGTAAATGAATGAAACACGTTAAAATAATATTCTTTATTTACTGAAGTGTGAAATTTCGTAAGTATTCAGCCTTTATCAGTTTGATAGTCTAACTCAGAAAAAACTTTTATCTCTTTTTCCTATCAAATAAGAAATACTTAAATCTATTGCTATGATATTTCTTATCACAAATTGCCCAAAACATTTCGAGATTGTCCAATAAAAGTATACTTTGTATCTAAAGGCTCAAGGGTGAAATTCTTCCATGGTTTCTAAGCCGTAAGAAATTGTTCAGTTATCTGATGGAGAGAAAAATCGATAAAAACAATTCTAAAGAAAAACTTCTTGTGTTGTGATATCGTATTTAAGATTTCTATATGCGAATTGCAAGATTATCATTCTAGAAAAAACTATTTTGTTACTAATACTCATAAAAAAACTAACAAATATCGATAAAATAATACTGTTTGAAAAGCGATATTCAATTCAGATTCATCAAATGTAAGTGTGGTATTTCTTAAGAAAATGGAATTATTATAGAAACATGCATCTGTGAAATAAAAATCAAATCCTGGTCGAAAAAGAATTGGTTGAAATAATTATTAAAATATTGATTTTTATTTATCCATATTTACCAGGATGTTACATTTTACTTTTCATTGTTGTTAATATTTAACACAAAACTCTGTCAAATGAAATAGTTTGGATCACTAAATAAGTTATTTATTGCTATGTATTATTGACTACCTATGTCAAGAAACCTCTCCGGATGATATTCTATCAATCAATCAACCAATTATTATGAAAATAGTTTTTATTAATTAAAAAAATGAAAAATAATACTTCATACAAATAAACTTAAAACAGTAAAACATCAAATCGTCCGATAGCCTTGTTTGCCTAATAGAAAATTTGATATAATTCTTACCAGATTAAGAATTGGCCACACACGGATCATGCGTAAACTTTTGCCTCATATCAGTGCTCTATGAACGGTTCTTCACATCTTAATAGAATATCCACAATTTTACAATGAATGAATCCGTTGCTTTCTTACACTCTCTAAACATCGAATTAAAAGACGTTCTTCGTAAAGTTCCCATCTCCACCTTTTTGCCTTTCTGAAAATAATTGGCTTTTACTTTTTGATTTCATTCTTAAATAACTTTTATATTGTGTTTTATCATGTTATTTCTTTGTAGATTTTACAGGTCGACAACACTAGAAAAATGATGCAATTATGGAATAATTCACTTAAACTTTAATAGTAAAATTAAATTTTACCTTATGTTTGGTGCAGTTTAATCAAAGATGTATCTTGTGCCAATAAACTCTATTAATCAATCAATCTAAGAAAACTTAAAATACGAGGATTAGAAGCTAACTCTATGGTAGTCGATTCTTGCTGCCCTAGTTAATAGATAATTGATGTGGGTAGAATACACTTCTACTTATAAAGGGACGAACCTCTTACAGTAAATAATTAATATTTATCCATAGTATCTACCAGTGCTATTCTGGTGTAATGTTTATTCAAATTTGTCATGCTCCTCAGAGATGGCCAGAGTGATCGTGTGGATGGATGCCAATATCTTGAACAAGCATTTTAAATTGCATGCTGTTTTCGTATTAATTCTGCAGATTATTTTCTACATAATATTTAGGCATTTCTTGCCGATATTTCAATTGCTTTCATAAGGAATTACTCTGTAAATTCAGTGTTCGGTTGCTTTTAATTTGCTTCTAGTTATGCATGACTAAATGCGTAGCTTAGGCAACTGCCTATGATCGCCTGGCAGAGAAGGAAATATCATTGCTCGATTAAAAAGGTTTTTTTGTCTGTTTGCCCAATAAATATGAAAAAAAAACTTTGTTTATACAAGTATTATTGGTTAGATTTTTATATGTTTGATAAGTTCAAATAATTACTGAAGTTTTTATAAACACTTATCTTCTATTTCATTAGTATTGTATACAAGTGCGGTCACCGGACAATTTGGAACCAGAGTATTTAACTAAATATAAATGTAAGATAAATAATGAAATAATAATAAAGATAATTAATGCTAAGTTAAAAAAATATTGATAAATATAAAATTAATAAAATTAAAAATCATTTACACACTTAATATGCTCCGAAATCTGAAACAAAATTTTCAATAATGTTAGTAAAATGGCCACATAATTTGCAAAGCCAAGTGTCCCAAAATACCTAATTTCACCCCTATCTTTTAACTTTAAAAGAGCAATATTTGTATAAATATTTATTTTGTATATCTCAGAAACGGCTCCAACTGTTTGGTTTAGATTTTATTTTTAAAAAAGGTTTTGCTTTTTGAGTTTAGCCGTGTATTTCCTGAAAACACACGATTGTAAACCTTTTTATAACTAAACTATTACAGTATCTGCCATCTCTACCTACACTCATGATGAAAATGTCATATAGCGCTATCTCGGACCCGATGTCACCATTATATTGTAAAACTGAATGATCATTTGATTAAAATATAAGTAATGATAGATAAACAAAATGAATGTTGTAATATAAATCATTTTCCATCATGAATTTGCATTTATAACGCTTCATATAACATGTTAAACAAATTGCGTTCTTGATTTTTTTATTTAATGCTCATATTTAGGTAAAATTGAAAAACTGTTCATAAGTAATCAGTATGTGATTCGTATCTAAGCATTTGTATCGTAAAAACACGATTTAAAAAACAAAAAGTAAAGGAAAAAGCTTGATCCTCCTGGTGTTTGGTAATAATAAGCAAATCAACATAAATACACTCGTATTTTATTTTATTTTGAAAACTATCCAATATATTTCAATCAAAAATTTTCTAAATAAAATTTTATGTATTCTTTAAACATAGGTTTAAAAAATATATGAGAAATTTTATTTGAAACATGAAAGTCGATAATGAATATTCGATATTAATAAATAAATTTTGGAGTAAAACGAGAATAACTAGAGTTGTATGAAGTTATCTTCATACAACTCGATGTATTTCGATGTTATTTGAAGCATTATTTGCAACATTTCTATATAATTTGGAATAAGAGCTGCAAAGTCGGAAACCATTTCATTGTTTTAACTCTAAATGTCGGTTTTGAGTCTATTAAAGGTGACATACTGTAACTCCTCAACGCAGTCAATAAATAAAGGTTTAAACCAAAAGAATACAATGGAAACTAATTTGTATCTAATCTTTTTCAGACTTTTAGATTCAATGAGAAAGCATAATGCATTATTTCCTCTAGAATTAATATTAATCATTATTTGGTTCCAAAAAAGAAAGCAATCCTCTTTCAAGACAGGTACATCATCCCTTACTTTCCCTGAAGAGTTTAATAAAATATAGAAATTACATACAATTTCCCATGATTCTCTATTCGTCAATCAATTGTAGAAATTCTTCAAATAAAAATCCAATTTAATATTACTCTAAATAATATATTCGTCTATCTCGAAACCATTTTGATAATAGAATCATAGAGATCGGAATTTATTTTGGCATTGTTTTTCTTAGAGTTGGTAACAATGATTTAAATTCAAATTCCTCTATGAAGATAGATTATAATACTTTATACCATGACACTGCATGTTTCTTCCAGAATTAAAATTGTAATGTTGCTCCAAAAAAGAAAGCAACTTAATGTTCAAAATAGGTATCCCGTCTCTACTTTCCCAAAAGAATTCAGTAAAATGTAGCATTTATATAAAATGTCCCATAACTGTCTATTCTTTAATCTATTGTGGAAATTATCCAAACAACAATGCAGCTTAAGATTATTCTAAATAATACTTCCATTTTTCTCAAAGCAAATTTTATAATGAAGCACGGAAATCTTAAGTTGTTTAGATATTATTTTTACTGTAGTTGGCAATTGTGGCTTAAATTCAAATCTCTCTAGGAACACAGATTGTACTATTTTATACAATGAGGATGTTTTCCTCTGGAATTAAAATTGTCATGTTGCTTAAATTATAATCCCTCCATGAAGACAGATTGTTCCATTTTAGAAAATTGCATTCTTAATATATACACAAAAATAAAGTATTTACATCTTAAACTATCCCATTTGTTTACATATTAAGCTAGCTTAAACACTCTTTTTCTGGGAGGTTACAAAGTTTACGGATAGTAAATGAAAAATGTAGACATCAATTCGCTAATCCTTCCTTTAAGACATATTCACCAAAGACACGATTCCTGAAAACAATTCTGTAAAATTTTAGAAACGCGTAAAATTTTCCATGACTCTTTATTCATTAAATTTAGCAAATCTAAATTGACTACCATGGGATCTCTTAAAAATTCGCTCGTGTCACAAATTTAACATTTTAACTTGGTGCCTTTTCAACTTCCCATAATTGCTTCTATCTTTGTCTAGAACGTTACTCCTTCTGTCGTTACATTAAGGATAATGCGATTATAGATGAAACAGTTTCCATATGGAAGGTATTCGTGGTTCTTCTCGAGCCTTAAATTTCCCAAGGGTTTGCTCCCCTGCTGCTCAAGAATTCTTTTTGGTTTAAATATCGTCTTGCCAATGCTGGAGTCCCATGGGTTGGTGGTATCGTCTGTTATGTGGAATTTTCTTACTGCAGATTATACAGGAAAATATTCGAGTTGAAAGTCTGAAAGCGAATGAATTAGAGAGATTCCTAAGTTGGTGGTATAAACAATATTAATGGGGAATGATATGGGGAGATAGTAGGTTAGAGATTATTTTTCTAGATATTTAGACAATTCGCATTCTAGATACACAGCCGTTTAATTGTTTATTTAGTTAAAATGTATAAGTTTCAATTCTCTTAAGAAATAAGTTTCAATTCTCTTAAGAAATAAGTTTCAATTCTCTTAAGAAACAATTTTCAATTTCGATAGATATTTTTGTATAATCTTTCATATTTAAT
>JAPMOQ010023743.1:0-13533 GCA_026543055.1 Argiope trifasciata
TGATTTGAGTACAGTACTGATGGTACCAGGTCATCTCAAAACCCTGATGGATATAATGCTAAAGATGGATAGTTTCATTCCAGCTGTTTGAGAGTGTGCAGGTGGGTAGAAAGACAGCTACTGACTACCCCGAAATTAATGTCAGTTTGACTGTTCGGTCAATGTAAGGTTGGACAATACTTATTGAACAGTAGACCACAACAAATCCAGTCGATACTGCTACGTTCAGTGGTGGCTGGGTGGTCGGCTGTATGCTAGAAGAAGTGTTCCTCTTTTAATCATCATGGCAACCGTTTGTTTTCTTCGTCACCAACATTAACACTACAAGATTTAGTAGATGAATATTCCCATAAATATATTTTTAACTTCTTAAAAATCATTGGATTTTATAATTCTATTTAAATTTTATTGGCTTTTTTAAACTCTTTGACCAATTTTCTTGTTTTAACTAACCATTTCAAATGTTACATTTTAAAACAGTGATAAGAGAGATTTACTTTTTATCTCAATTTTAAGGTATCCGACTACGTTCGAAGGAAATTTTTTGAAAAATTGTTTTTAAAAAAAAAGCAATTTAAAACTATGGATTTTTTAGATGTATTGCCAATTATAATATAAAATACTATAAATGCAACATAATTATTTGGGAATATAAAATATTATAAGAAATAAAAAAATTTGTGGTAAATTTTAGTGAAATTCAGCTATAACGGTTAACACTCTACATAAAATTGTAATGCAGCTATCCTATTTTCCTTTGTACACAGGTTGCAGAATATAATGATGAATGAAATGAACCAAAATCTAAGAAAAATGAAGAGATGCAAAGAACTTATGGGGAAAAATATATGTGCATATGCATTTTTTTCATAAATTCATAGATTAATTCTTTTAAAAACACCTGTAAATGAAAAAGTATTTCACTAACAATAAAACTTTTGATTCATTTCATCGCCCTCATTATTTAAAACACATTTTGATATTTTTACGTAAATACCTCTTTTAGTTTTTGAGATATCGTGTTAAATTAGGTAAATTTTTATAGAAATTAAAGTTTTGAGAAAATTGTAGTGAAAGACAAATTTTAACTGAAAAATCTATGACACTGGATGATGGGTCAGGCTTTCCTTTTCCTTGAAAAGGTGAACTGTTTTGGAAAGAGGAACGTTTAAACTAAAAGAAATAACAATAAAAAAAATGCTTGCCAATGTGGTCAATAACCAGTGTTTTTAACGTTGTCGGATACCTTAATTTAAAAGATTTAAACCATTTTTCTGGCGCAATTTAGCCAAGATTTGGCTCTTACGCCAATAAAACCCAATAAACAACAACAACAACAGCGATGCGTCAAGTCTTATTAAGTATTGATATTCTCAGTCACTCTTAAAGTGATCATTCTAAAGAAATTTTGAATATGCTTTTTTTTTACAGTTAAATGGTATTTTGATATTATGAAAAACTGTTCTGATAGATTTGTTATTTCTTTTCAGAGTAATAATTCAGCATATACCATCTTTTAATAGTATAAAATGTGCAATTTTTTTTCTTATTCTTTGAATATTATTTTTATGGTACATAAATCTTAAAATTAATTCTTTTTCAAAACTTACGCAAATTTAATAGCAACTTTTTGTCATATCTGCTTTCATATTATTACATGTGTATATATACATGCAATTAAAATTTATTTATTTGAACTTATTTCTGTTTTTATGTGTTGTTTTTATCTAAAATAGAAACCCATAAAGTTGCTTTTAACATAAATATTTTCTTCCAACTTGATTATTATTAATATTTGTATATATTTTTTTCAATGGGGTTCAACATACATTGTTTTCTGCTTAATTTGTGGATTTTTTGTCTGTTAAAAAGAAAAAGTAAGTGTGCAATTTTCTTCATATTCAAGTTTTATTGTTTATCTTCGTATTTCTATTCAATAATTTGGTAGGAAAAACAACTTTATTATTAAAAGGAAAAAAATTGGCCTGTTGGATTATACGAATTGGTCCAGATATAAAATCCCAAATTAAAATAATTATACGTATCTAATCTGGCATCAGCATCTATTATCCAAAAGAGAAGATAGAAAATGCAACTGCTAGACCATGTAATAAATGAGTTTTTCTAAACTACCAAATTTACAATTTTTAAAGAATTTAAGAAATATAAATGACTTATGTAAATAACATAAAAATAATTCAATTTTTCACATTTATAAATAATTTATTGTCTATTTTGATTATAATTTTTATATTATTAATGATTTAAGTATTCATTTTTTTGCTTAGAATTTCGAAATTAATTTTTTTTTTTGGAAATTAATTAATTTATTCTTCTTTTAAATTTATAAGTGGTTACTTTAATATATATATATATATATATATATATATATAGAGAGAGAGAGAGAGAGAGAGAGAGTTTGTTAATACAGATACATGTTTTTTTTCGAAAATTTCCGGGTATAATATTTCGATTTAAATTATTTACCCACAAACAGCTTCTAAAACTTTATTGACAATATATTGGAAACATTTATTTTTCTTTTAAAATGTAATTTAAATCTTGACATAATTATTTAATAGCAGAAAAAGAAGAAAAGTGCATACCAACGTTGTATGCATATTTTAAATAAAGAAATGATTTAAAGGACAGCTAATATTTTCTTTTTAACAGATTTTTTCATTAAAAGCAGCTTTATCAATGGAATAATATCGAAATGAAAAAAAGCGAGCAGTTCAATAAACATTCAATAAATAATTAATTTTTAATTTTTAATTCAATGTAATATCAGAAAAATTTTCTAAGAAATCACAACGGGATGCTTTACAAAAGTATTTAAAAATGTAACAGAAATAAATGTTTATTAAAAACACTTTCAGTTTTTGAAATTATTATGAATTGCTTTCTATATTTATATATCGTTTATTTCTTCTACTGTTGCCATTTTTCCCTAAAGTTTTAAAAATAAATTTGTATCAGTGGTTAGTATAATAGAAGTAAAAATTTTGATTTTCTTATAAAATAAAAAAACAAACATATTTTTTAAATTCATTTTATTGAATTCGTTCCAATTTTGAAATTAACTACCATCTCTTTTTTCGAGAATATTAAAGAAACAAATATTTTGTTATTGTGATTAAAAATTTTTGTTTGTCTTCTTTCTAAAACAGAGTATAAATATTTTAATTCAGCAATAATCTTATTGCAAATTTCAAAAAATAATATAAATTCATCTTTTTGTTTTGAAAAATTTTCAAATAAATGATGTATAAAAACAGAAACAGAATTTATACGATCTTATTAAAAAATTGGATTGTCTAAAAACGACTACCAATATTTCGACCACATCTTTAAAATCTCTGAAGAACACACACACACCCACACGCACCCATACCCCCCCACACCCCCCCCACACATATATATATTAAAAATTAATATAAGTTCAATTTCACGTTTAGAAAGATTTTCAATAAATGATGTATAAAAACAGAAACTGAATTTATATGATCTTGCTAAAAAATTGGATTTCTTAAGAACTATTACCAATATTTCTCCCACATCTTTAAATCTCCGAAGAACATATTTATATATCAAAAATAATTATAAGTTCATTTTCATGTTTAGAAGGAGTTTCTATAAATGATGTATAAAAATAGAAACATAATTTATACGATCTTGTTAAAAAGTTGGATTGTCTAAAAACTACTACCAATATTTCGCCCACATCTTTAAAATCTCTGAAGAATATATTTATTTATCAAAAATTAATATAAGGTCATTTTCACGTTTAGAAAGATTTTTAATAAATGATGTATAAAAACAGAAACAGAATTTATACGATCTTGTTAAAAAATTGGATTGTCTAAAAACTACTACCAATATTTCGCCCACATCTTTAAAATCTCGGAAGAATATATTTATTTATCAAAAATTAATATAAGGTCATTTTCACGTTTAGAAAGATTTTCAATAAATGATGTATAAAAACAGAAACTGAATTCATATGATCTTGTTAAAAAATTGGATTGTCTAAAAACGACTACCAATATTTTGCTCACATCTTTAAAATCTCTGAAGACTATATTTATTTATCAAAAATTAATATAAGGTAATTTTCACGTTTATAAAGATTTTCAATAAATGATGTATAAAAACAGAAACAGAATTTATATGATCTTGTTAAAAAATTGTATTGTTTAAAAACTATACCAATATTTCGCCCACATTTTTAAAATGTCTGAAGAACATACTTATATATAAACAATTAATACAAGTTCATTTTCATGTTTAAAAAGATTTTCAATAAATGATGTATAAAAACAGAAACATAATTCATATGATCTTGTTAAAAAATTGGATTGTCTAAAATCTACTACCAATATTTCGCCCACATCTTTAAAATCTCTGAAGAACATATTTAATACTAACGTGGTCTCCCATTGACTTATTTGTATTCAGGATCCGTTGGGCTATTCAAAGCTTTAATGGCTCGCTCCTGTATCGACAAGAGTATTCCATTCCTCAAGCAGCACCGCTTGGCATGGGTTTTGGCGATGTTTCGGAAGCCGACGTCGCCAACCATCTGGCAACCAACGTTTTCCCTGTTGGATCAAAAGACTCATCGTTTTGTAGCAACTAACATAGTGTATTTGATACCACAAGGAGTACGTAAGACCACATCTTGAGAGTTCGGTGTCGAAATCCACGGTCCTTCAGGATTTTTAGTCACCTTCTCCTGCACCAGGAAGGCTCAGGTATGTACAATTTCTTTCCAAAATCGTTATCTCTGGAGAGAAAGAGGGATCAATATCTTCGAATTTCGCTAAGACAGCGTGTCTCGGCATTATGTTTGATGTTATTTCAGAACATGCTTGCGTGGTTTGATAAGATTCGAGATGAGGGTTGTGTAATAGGACAGATTTCGTCATATCAGGTATTTAAATAGAAAGTAATTCCATTTTTCTCGTTTAGGAGAAAACATTAATTAACTAATTTCACGAGTTCCTGCATTTGACAAATTTAAGAATACCTTTGACGTAGTAGTCTGAAAACTTTTTTGTACCTTTTTTATTAAGTTAAAAAACCTAAGTTAAAAAAGATTTTTTAAACTATTTTTTACGAATATATTTATGAAATTAACATATTTAAATTTTATATATGCTTCCTTTAATGATTGGAATCTATATTCTGTTAAATTATTTTTAGAAAATCCGTATTCAACTAAGCATGTGTTATATTAGAGATATCGTTATCCCAGATATTTAAATAGAAATTAACTTCATTTTCCACGTTTAGAAGAAAATAAAAAATTTACTTAAATAATTTCATAAGTTCCTGTATTTGGCATTTTAAGGATAACGTTGACGTAGCAGTCTGAAAAAACTTCTTGCATCTTTTTGATAAGTTAAAAACCCTAAGTGAAAAGCAGATTTTTAAAATTATTTTGTAAGAATATATTTATGCAATTTGCCTATTCAAATATTATATATGTTTCCTTTTCTAATTGAAATCTATATTGAATCTATCTGATTGATTCCTAATTATTTTTCAAAAATCCGTATTCTACTCCGTATGCGTAATATGAGATATCTCATTATCTCAGATATTTAAATAGAAATTAATTCCATTTTCAGCGCTCAGGAGAAAACATTACTTAACTAATTTCTCAAGTTCCTATATTTGACTTTTTTAAGAATATCGTTGACGTAGTAGTTTGAAAAAAATTCTTGTATCTTTTTGATGGGTTAGAAAAACCTAAATTTTTAAAAAAAAGTGTTTAAATTATATTTTATGAATATATGAATGTAATTTACATATTCAATATTATATATATTTCATTTTCTAATTGAAATCTATATTCTCTTAAATTATAAAAAAATTCAGCTTGTATCTTATTTCCCTACAGATAATTACTTGGGAGTTCAATTTAAAAAATAAAAAAACTCAAAATTTTTAAAATTTATATAGTTTTAAATTTAAAAAAATCAGTATTCTATTTAGCTTGTATCTTATTTCCCTACAGCTAAATTACGTAGAGACTCAATTTTTAAAAAAACTGTAGGAGATTATTTTTAATAGATTGAAACTGAAAATATTCTGTATTTTAATATTCCGGTTAGAGAGATTTTGTTTTATGTTGTACATTGTAATATTTCTGACTTGGATTATTCTGATTTTGAATAAAATGAACCACTTACACTCATTCTAAGAAAATATTTTCTCTTAAGAAAACACACTCTATTTTTAATTCTTTTTATGTTTGAAAATAAGGTATATGGTATACATTTCAAAAAGTATTTATAGAATTTATGATATGCATTTACACGTAAATGCAGTATTAATTGAATAAAGTTTGCTGATCTGATAATTTCTTAGTTGATAATGTGCTTGCTAAATTCGCAGGAAACTTTGTGAAATTAACCCTATTGTTTGATAACTTTTAAGAATTTAAGTTAATTGCTTCTATTTAATATTAGTTCTCTACATTATTATTTTATTTTCAATAAAACACCCATTTATTTACCTAGACCTTGTTTTAATTGGTTATAATGATTTTTTTCTCACTTAAAATTTTTGATTTAACCAAAAGAAATTTTTTGTTTTCAATCTTTTGCTACATATTGATTTTGACCAAATGGAAACTAAACTGCTTTAGTATTATGTATGCCTGACAATGTTATTTTTAAAAAATATACAATTTTTAAATGGTGACGGGATTGCAAATAGTTTATATACAAATTAATAAAAATTCTGTTTATTTGATGTGAATAATTTATTTCCTTTTCAATATTTTTTATGATCTAAGATGTCGAAAATAATTCAGTGATATCTTTTTTTATAGTTAGATAACCTATACTACAGTTTGTTAATAACTATTGCTAAATTAAAAAAGAGAAAAGTTAATTTTCTAAATAAGGATTTGATTAATTTTTATTTTATTTTTAGATGAATTTAGGATATAATTTCTCTTGGAATTTATTTCTAAGGTTAAAAATAATCGATAAGTATTTTTTTCTACAGGATATTTAGGGGATAAAAACATTAAAGCGATTTTATTTAAAATGGTATTGTTTCTTAAACGCAACTCATTTTGACTGTATATTAACAATCTGCATTCATTACTAATATTTCCATTGTATGTCATATTTATTATTTCTATTGTGTATCATTATTAGGAGCTCTGATTCTTGATACAGTTTTTAAATTGATAAAATAGTTAATTCATAAATAGCAATCTAGATTTTAATTAAATTTAATTGATAAATAATAGTCTAAATTTTAATTAAATTTTCTACCTCTAAAATGGATCTGCTTAATTGTGAGTGATTTTTGTTAATGTAGAAACTGAAATATATGTAGTGATTCTCAAACAATACTGCAGCTAAAAACACTTTAAACAAATGATTTCAAATTTAGACTTTGTTGATATGAATTATGTGTTCCGCATAATCCGATATTGTACCAGATTTCGAAGAATTTTTAGGGAAAAAAAGATTTTTTTTCTCTCTAAGCAATACTTTTTTTTTTTTACTTTCCGGTATACGAATTTTTCAAAGAAAAAATATTTTCATGTAAAAAAAAAATCGATTTGACCTCGATATTTTAAAGAATGTATGTTTTTAAAAAAACACATTTTAAAAAATATATCTATGAACAAGAGAACTTAGAAATATTTTGAAAAAGATGAATGAAATTTAATATACGGTTTTCTTTCCAAATATCAATATTTCTGTCAAACTTTGAAGGAAATCTATTCAGAGGAATTCTGCCTGTCTGACGGTACTAATATAAATTAATATAACTACAAAAAAAAATCTATTTATATGGATAAAACTCTCTTCTCTGATTTAACATTTAAGTCTTAGATAAGTATCAAGATTGAAACCAAATTCTTTATTATTGATTCCCGATCGTTCTGTACTTTCCCCGGCATATAAATACAATCAATGCAATAACTCAAAAATACAGTCACTTATATAAGTGATATTTAATATATGATTTTGAGATTATAACTCTAGTTCTGTGTCAGAATTTTAGTTTAATTTATCAGAAAAGAAAGTGTTCAGCATCCAGCAATATGTATCAAAAGTATTCCCTCTATAAATCTCCGAAAACCCTACTTTAATAACCTCTTACGTAACTATTTCAGTCCCCAAAATAGCCCTCGTGTTGCTATAAAAGGGACGTCAACATTTAACTAAACTAAACTAAAATTCGTAGCTATTTGGCAGCAGAGTACTACTAATAATTCGGAAGTATATATATTAGAGAGTATGTCTTAAGTTTCAGGATGGTAAAGGTTGCTGTTTATTTTTCTTACGGGAAATGTACAAAGCGAAAATCTATACTTATAATAAAGCTCAATGTGTGTGTGTGTGTGTGTGTGTGCGTGTGTGTGTGTGTGAGTGTGCGTGTGTGTGTGTGTGAGTGTGCGTGTGTGTGTGTGCGTGTGTGTGTGTGTGTGTGTGTGTGTGTGTGTTGGCACTCTACAGGCCAGACCGTTGGACCTACAGCTACCAAATTTGGTATATGTATACCTTGGAGGTTCGGAATGTGCACCTCGGAGCCCCCTTTTCGGATTTTTAATTAGAATTTGAATTAATTAAAATTTAAGCGAAATTTTGACGTTTTTCCGCTATAACTTCCGAAAATATGATTGCATAAACATGTTTTTTACATCAATTTAAAGATTAAAAAATTAGCTTTCTAACGGTATCAATTTTTTTTAATTTATAATGTAAGCTTCTATTTTTAACGAATTTTTTAAGAAATATTTTAACCATGTTTTTATCACGTGACTGGATAAAATAAAAGAATGCCGGAAGTTCAAATAAAAAAATTATCATCGCCAAATAAATCTACAGAAATGAACTTTTAAGCACGTGACTGGATAAAATAATATAAAATAGTATTATTGAGTTAATGATATAGATATTGCAAACGATTGTACAAACCTTTGCTTTGCAATTATTTTTTAAAGAAAATATCTAATTGTGATATTTTCTTTAAAAAATAATTGCAAAGCAAAGGTTTCTACAATCGTTTGCAATATCTATATCATTAACTCAATAAATCTTCTTTATTTACGGTAAACCTGATTGAATTTAGACAGGATATGCATTGAAATCCCGACTGAATGGTATATTTATGTAATCGTTTGCAATATCTGTATCATTAATTTAATACTTTTTTTCCCCTTTCTCGCTTTCTTTAAAAAAACATATTTAATATTTTGGCAACATCACCGATTTTTTTTTAATATTTAGGAAGCATAATCGATGGTTAAAACTAACTGATTTATAAAATTAAAGAATATTATTAGGAAAAGGTGTACTTTTAGAACTTTCCGTCCATCATTTTCAAGAAAATATTAATTTCAGGTCAATCAATGCCCGGAATTACTTCTAGGCTAATGAATATGTGATTTAATTGAAAATTTTAGAACGCTTTACTCATGGCGAACCAGCTGGTCGCCAAAGGCGGCTAGTATTGAATAAATCCTACTCTAATTAGATCTTTCGTAACTATTTTTCAGTAGAGTACAGCTAAGAATTCAAAAGTATATTTATTAGGCAGTTAGTGAAAAGTTCCCAGATGGTCAACCCGGCTGTTTATTTTTCATATGTGAAATGTACTAATCGAAAATATTGTATACATCCTACGCTAATAAGCTCTTTCGTAATTATTTGCCAGTAGAGTGCTGCCAATAAGCCGTAAGTATATACACTGATGGAAAAAAAATCCCAACACTAGGAAGCAGCTGTGCTAGATAAACGAAATTTGGTAGGCGTGTTTATACATCTGAAAGATGACGTCAATTCAAATTTCGAGCTACGCGCGTAAGTATGGCGCTAGTAGCGACACTATAAACATGCAAATGAGGTTTGCTTTAAATAAGCGCTGTAAGATTCGTGATCGTTATTTACAGTTGAGATTTGACGTAGTGGGTTAATGTTAGTCAAGGATGCCTCTGAGAAGACGAAGAAGCCATTATCAACTGCTCACTGAGTTTGAACGAGGTCGTGTTGTAGAGCTACGAGAAGGTGGGTTTTCTTTCCGCGATATTGCTGAAGACTTGGCAGGAATACTGCCGCCAATACTCATGCACCACTGTGCATGAGTATTGGCGGCAGTGGTCAAGGGAAGGTACTGCCTCAAGAAGAGCAGGTTCCGGGCGGCCACGTGGTACTAATGAGAGGGAAAATCGTCGTATTCGGCGTATGGCTGTGGCTAATCGTACTGCGTCTGCAGCTGAAATTCGAGCTGCAGTTGGCACCACAGTGACACAATGAACTGTTACAAATCGGTTACTTCAAGGACAGCTCGGAGCCAGACGCCCTTTACAGTGCATTCCACTGATTATAAACCACTGCCGTTTGCGACGTGAGTGGTGTCAAGTTAGAGTACTTTGGAGGACGGAGTGGAGATCTGTTTTGTTTTCGGATGAAAGCCGGTTCTGCCTTGGTCGCAGTGATAGCCGTTTGTTGGTTAGAAGGAGGCCAGGTGAACGACTGCTAGTGACCTGTCTGCGGCATAGACACTCAGGGCCTACTCCTGGAGTTATGGTTTGGGGAGCAATTTCGTATGACAGCAGAAGCACTCTCGTGGTTATCCCACGCACCCTGACTGCAAATTTGTACGTCAATCTAGTGATACAACCTGTTGTGCTGCCATTCATGAACAGCATTCAAGGGGGTGTTCCCCAACAAGATAACGCTCGCCCTCATACCGCTGTTGTAACCCAACACACTCTACAGAGTGTCGACATGTTGCCTTGGCCTGCTAGATCACCATATCTTTCTCCAATCGAGCGCGTATGGGACATCATTGGACGACAACTCCAACGTTATCCACAACGAGCATTAACCGTCTCTGTATTGACCGCCCAAGTGCAACAGGCATGGAACTCCATCCCACAAACTAATATCCGACACCTGTACGACACAATGCTTGCACGTTGGCATGCTTGCATTCAAAATTCTGGCGGTTACACCGGTTATTAATGTACCAACATTTCACATTTGAAATGGCTCTTCTCGCCAATGGCTCTGCCTGTGACCTTGAAACTTTAATCAATTAAATATGTTACCTAGACAAATGTATTCCTAAAATTTCATTACTGTACAGTAATTTTTTCTTGGTGCTGGGATTTTTTTTCCATCAGTGTATATTAGAATGTACAAAGCGGAAATATTGTATATTTGCCATATAAGCGAAAATATTTGGTTTGCCAGTAGAGTACTGCTAATAAACCAAAAGTATATATATTAGAATGTAGAAAGCGGAAATATTGTATAAATCTTACTCTAATTAGATTTTTCGTAACTCTTTGCCAGTAGAGTACTGTTAATAATTCAAAAGCATATATACAAGAGAGTATGTGTTAAGTCCCCGGATGAACAACAACTCTGTTTATTTTTCATATATGAAATGTACAAAGCGAAATATTGTATAATCTTCAAAATATGTTCAAATTTCCCTAAATCTCCAATTTACAGGCATGTGAAAATAAATCAGGATTTGTTTAAGTATCAGATTATCAGGGAAGCTCAAAACCATGACAAACTAGATACACGAAAATTGGTACGCTAACCTTAAAACAAAATTGTAAGTTTCTTTCAAATTTTTTATGAAACGTGTCTAAATCTATCTTCAGACTTGTGAATAAAAATATATTTTCTTAAGGTATCCGACTACTCTTAAAACACTGGTTACCGGCCACACTGGTGATTTTTTAATTTTTTTTTTATTATTTCTTTAAGTTCATACTTTTTTTTTCCGAAAACAATTTGTCCTTTCTAGGAAAAGAAAGGCCTAGCCTATCTTGCAGGGTCACATATTTTTTAACTAAAATTTGTCCTTAGCTACAACTTTCTCAAAACTTTAATTTTCATAAAAATTCATCACCATTAACATAATATCACCAAAAGTAATGGAGGGTGAATTAAAAATTTCAGCGTGTGTTTTAAGTGATAAGGGAAATGAAATGAGCTAAAAGTTCCATCGTTGGAGAAATACTTTTTTATTTATAGATGTTTTTAAGAAAAATTATATTAAAAAATCTTGGGAAAAAAATTGCATATATGCGCATATTTTTACCCATCACTTCTTTGCATCTTAAACTTTTTCTTAGATTTTGGTTCATTTTATTCATCATTATATTCTGTAACTTGTGTACAAAGGAAAATAGGATTCATTGCCCTTTTGCCTAGTGTGTTTACCGTTTGGTTAAATTTCATTAAAATTTATTACAAATTTTCCCATTTCTCAAAATATATTATATTTTCAAATAATTGTTTTTGTATATTTATACTGTTTATTATTATTAACAATAAATCTAATAACCATAAAAAGTTTCTAAAAAGTCCTATTTTTCAAACTTTTTTCTCCGTACGTAGTCGTTTACCTTACCGAGGTAGCAGAATCTGTTGTAATATAATGTACAATATTGTGCGACATTATATGATATTACACAATATTCCACAATATTAAACAATATTGCGAATATTGATCAATGTAATACAATATTTGTGTGCTACTGGAAAGTAACAGTGAGCTGCATATTTGAAACTTCTCATGACTTTATCAGATTCTAAATATGATGACGACTCTCAGATTGTGAACCTAGTCCATCAACTTCTTGTCTGTAAGTCTGTCTTCTCATTAGCATATGTGATTTATAAAAAGAGCAGCTAAGATAAATGAAATCCGTTAAGCGATTTTGTCAGTGCAACACTGCAATTGTGATCTGTATCGAATTCTAGATCCAATCGATCAAAAAGAAGACATCCAAAATGAATACTGTTTCCTTCTTTGTACTTATGATGCACGACACGCTCGATATTGTGTTGGCGTAAAAGAAACTCTTACGACGAACTCTCTCTGGCTCTTTTAAACCTACATATTTTGCGGCCGAAAATACTTTTTAAAGACCAAATGAACTAATTTCTTTACTAATTTCTTCTAATTTATCTTTTTATTTCTTATTTCTTTACTAATTTCTTCTAATTTATCTTTTTATTTACTTATTTCTTTACTAATTTCTTCTAATTTCACTTTTTGTTTCTGAATTTCTTTACTAATTTTTTTTAATTTCTCTTTTTATTTCTGAATTTCTTTACTAATTTCTCTTTTTATTTCTGAATTTCTTCACTAATTTTATCTAATTTCTCTTTTTATTTCTGAATTTCTTTACTAATTTCTCTTTTTATTTCTGAATTTCTTCACTGATTTTATCTAATTTATCTTTTTATTTCTGAATTTCTTCACTAATTTTATCTAATTTCTCTTTTTATTTCTGAATTTCTTAACTAATTTCTCTTTTTATTTCTGAATTTCTTAACTAATTTCTCTTTTTATTTCTGAATTTCTTCACTAATTTTATCTAATTTCTCTTTTTATTTCTGAATTTCTTTACTATTTTCATCTAATTTCGTTTTTTAATTCTGAATTCTTTTACTAATTTCTTCTAATTTCTCTTTTTTTCTTTCTGAATTTCTTTACTATTTTCATATAATTTCTCTTTTTATTTCT
>JAPMOQ010023743.1:13543-56898 GCA_026543055.1 Argiope trifasciata
TTTCATATAATTTCTCTTTTTATTTCTGAATTTCTTTACTAATTTCTTTTTCATACCGGAGCGATTCTTGCTCATTATTGAAACTTATATACTCCATTTATATTTAGCCCTAGCTATTATCCGCGACTTTGTTCGCTTGTAAATTTTGATGTATATGTACGAAAAACTATGGAATAATGACAGATAAAAAAACTTAAATCTAAACTAAAAACGATACATTTAAAGGTATAAGCATATACGAAAAATATATAACATAAGTACAATTTAGTAAAAAAACACACAACTAATGCGAAAACAATTTATTTGCATTGCATACTCAAATTAAAACAAAATAGCAAATCAAATCCTGTCAAATCCATTTTATTTATGGATCGAGATGGAGATAGCTTCAACAGTATTATACAAGTAATTTTTTGTAAAGTAGTAAACAAGTAAAAAAGTGTATATTACTTGTTGAATTGAATTCATTTTTAATATCTTAAATAAAGTTATAGTACTTTGTAGTAAAATTTCAAATCGACAGGCAATAGCTCAATTGGTAAAATGCGAAAATTTCAGTAATTTTCACGTGAAGATGAAGAATGCAAGTTCAATTCTTGCGAAAATCCACCATTGTTTGATAATTACTTTATAAAAAGCATCTAAAATATAATTTTTCTTTGTTGGCTTTAGTAGGAGTTGAATTTCAATTTTTTTTATATTATTTGTTTTTTCCCCTTTCTTATATACGACGTACGCAAAGAAAAATTGTCTTAATCACCTAAGTATTTAAATAAGAGTTTCTGACAAATTTTCTCATCTCAAGCTATCTTCAATCTGAAAAATAATTTTTGATTATATCTGCCTGCGTATACGAAAATACAAAAAAGTATTTTGAGTTTTATGGGTAAAATTCGACTTGTAGTCTTTATAGCAAGTTTGAAGATTTCTTTTAAATTTTAAGCTAACAAGGGGATGACACGAAATTGAAAATTCAGTTCGAGATGAGATTTAGTTTAAAGGTCTTATACATTTCGAATATCCCTCACAAAAATATTAAATTGCAGTGGCCAGTCAATTTCGGGTAAATGACCCTCAAATTTTCTATATAGCTTATGCGTACAGTAATAATGAGTCGCCACTTCCGAGGTTTAGTTTAGTTTAGTTATATGAACGTTCCATTTTGAAGCAACATTAGGCCTCTTTAGGGATGGACCTCATAATTTTAACCCAAACCAGATGATGAAAACAAAGCCTGAGCTGGCATCTCCTCTCCAAACTTCCACACCACACCAGTGGGATGACATTTGGCCCCGAACCGCTTACATGGCAGTTCTTTTATGGAATCGGGGGTCGAACCGGTAACCCTCCGGTTCTGAATCCGAGACTAAATGACCAGGCCACCACGTCCTCACTCCGAGGTTTGAATAGTCGTTAAGACATTGGCCTAGAATTCAAGAGACCAGCGTTCAATCTTATGGTATCATTTTTTTTAAGTTTCAAGTTTATTAAAAAAATTTCAAACAATTTTAATTAAAATGCCTTAATTAAATGCAAAAATAAATATTTATTTTCTTAATTCTTTGGATTTTAATTTAATTTTTAGAAGAAAAGTAATTATAAATATGGATGTTTTTTAAATATTCAAATTACTTTGATGAAATTAATATTTGAAAGAATGTTTCAATTAATATGAGACTAATATTTGGATAGAAAAATAAACGTCTCTTCTCCTCATATCTGAATTAAAACTAAAAAACTTTATAATATGAACGCATATTTAAACCCTTCCTTCTCGTGAAAATGTCGGGGTGAATTTTCAACCTCTATTTCCCGCGCCCGTGATATTTCCGGGCTGGCGTATTCAAAAGTGATGCGCCAAAAAATATTAAAACAATCGATTTCTTATGCCCAGAATCCTGTTTATTTCTCAAAATATGCGCCAGATGGCTGCCCTAGACTATTTGTTATGTTTTTAGAGTAGCTCATTTATTTTAAACTAGGTGTCAGCAGAAAGGAAACTCGGTACTATTGTCCTGATTGGGATGTTGGCCTATGCATCACATGCTTTTAAATTTAACACCCTAGAAAAAATTCCTAGTATTTATTTACATTATGTGTAAATGCAATAAAATGATGTTTGAATGCTTAAAACGCATATTTTTTATTTTCTCTCTTTGTTTGAAAGTTAACATTCAGTCATAATAATCCTGAATGTTGGCTTTTCCATTTTTTTTAAAATTTCAAGCTAAAAATGAACTATAAAATTAAAACTGAATACAAATATTGTATATATACTCAGTTTTGTTTAGTTTTCTTCAATAAAAAAATAGGCACTTTTATGACCATTTTCTTCAAAATGATGCGACCGTTAAGGGGTTAAAAATATTTCAATAAATATACAGATAGTGTTAATTAATGTGTAGCTCTTTCATTTATCAAAAACGAATTCTTTAAAAATAAATCTCTCACAAAAATTATTTATTGACTTAGTACCTGCAGTATAATTTTATTTTTACGAAGGAAAAACCATTCTATGTAATACATAAATGATGATAAATGAAAATTAAATTATTGACACATAAAAATATTTTATTAATTTTTTTTATCACACACAAGAAGAATGATAATTATCTTAAAAACATTTCATACAAACACATTTTGACATCTTTCAAAATTCCTAAATAATGATTACCTTCAAGTGAAATCTTAAAGGAATCGATAAAAGAAAATTTCTTTTATCTTTAAAAAATTCGTCTTTCTTTAGAAAATCCGGGAAGCGCACAAAGCATGTCATATGTTACTAAAAATGATACTTAATAAATAAACCATCTGCCTCTGCATTCCAAACACCTGCTTTCTGCTTTGTCTTTTCGATTATAGGCAATTAGATTGTTTGCCGACATCATTTTGTTTATTCAGTTGCTTTATTTTATTATCGATGCCAATTTTAGTTTAGTTATATTGAGGATGATAATGATATCGTGTCCGTGTTTCCACAGCAGTAGCTTCTGAAGGTAAACACCCCTGAGCAACCAGAGAGCGGAAGTCAGACTTCTAGCTCATATGAAGATGACACACTTGACATTCACTTGCACAGCCCCTTTTAACAGGGGGGATTCATACATCTCACATATAGAACACAGAACAATTATGCTCGAACTCGGGATGCTTAGATCATGGGAAAGACACGCTACCCCTATACCAGGACGTCGGCATTAATTATATTAACATCCCGTTGTAAAGCAACACTAGGGCTATTTGGGGATGGACCTCGCCATTTTGAACCACGTTCAGATGACGAGGACGACAACTGAACTGGCACACCCCTCTCCACATCACACCAGCAGCAGGACCGTTGGTCTGACAGATTTAAAGTGCAAGAAACCCTCTTATCTGGCAGTCTTCAACCCGAAACCTTCCGGTTCCGACGCCGAGACCTTACCACCAGGCCATCTCGGCCCTTCCGGTGCCACTACTGCTTTGTTGAGATAATAAATAATTTATCTTCATTGAAATACAAAAATTTGAATCTTTTAATGAATTTTAAGATTAAAATAGTATTTTTTAAATATTCCCATGATTAAAATTATATTTATAATGATTTAAAACTTGAAAATTAAATTATAGTTATAATTCAATTATAATTATTCAAATTCAATTATAATTATTTTTCATACATAATTATTTTTCTTTTAAAAAATATAATTCATGTATTAATAGAAAATGCATTTATTTTTTTCATTTAAAATAAGTATCACATTAATTGAAATTTTCTTTAAATTGTTAATTTAATTTAAGTAATTATGAGCACTTAAAAACAAATTGCAATCATATAATAATTTTTTTTTCTAAAAATCAAATTATAATCCAAAAATTAGCAGAATAAATATTTATTTTTGAATTAAAAAATAAAGAAAACACATTAATTCAAATTGTTTGCAAATTGTTAAATAAATTTCAAATAAATTAGGGAGAAAAAAAGCAAAACATATTCGCCGAGGCTCGAACCCAGCTTTCCTTAATGCTACGCCAATGCCTTAACCACTATACTATTTCTGTCAAGTACTTGGAGACACATTATTAGTATATAAACTATGCACAAAGTTTGAGGACCATTTCCCTGAAATTGACAGATTGATATTTTCGTAAGTGGACATTCTTAATGTATGCTACCTTTATACTAAATATCATCCCAAATTGAATTTTGAACCTCATGCTCTCTCCTTGTAAGTTTAACCACACGAATGTTATCTTCTGAATATAACATTCCCTGAATTGACTGAATATAACAATCAGTATTACATGATCACAGTAATACTGATTGGATAAAATGTATATCCATAGATTTATCTGAAATATATATTCGCATCAAAATTTGACTCAAATCCATCAAATGTGGAACGTTCTTTCGAGATATATTTTCGCAACCATATAAACGCGATAACTCAAACGAAATACTTTAAATATATGTGATGTCTTTTTTATTAAAACTGCAATATTATTTCAAATTTTGTTTGTAATCGGATGATAAAAAATACCCAAAATGCCTATTCAAGTCTTTAAATAATATTGCTTTATAAAGAAATATTACCACGAGCTCAGTAGCTGAGTGGTCAAAGCTCGAGATCCAAACCCACAGTTTGCGGGTTCGATGCTGGCCATGGCTGTTGTATCCAAAGGATGGTTTTTTTAGTGTGTTTTCTTAATTATAGTTTCCATGCGTTCTCTAACATTCTAGACTTTTCTTTTCCATGTAAATTGGTTGTTTTTCGAATCTTCTGTTCGTGTGTAAAAGCTGATACCCACTAATCGTGGGCAACGATGGTTCATGAAAAATGAAGACATCAGACACGCATTAAACATCAAACCAACAAAAGAATTTATCCAAAAAATAGCAAAAAAAATCTTCTCAGACTTGGAAAAAATGGACAACCCAGCCATCAAAGAAATAGAAATTTACACCCCCACCCCCAACACAAGAAGGCCCAGACTAATCTTGATTTAATTCACATCACCCCAAACCGCTTACAACTTATAATTATTCTCATTAACTTAATTTTAATCCTCCAAATTAAATTAAATCTGAAAATCTATCTTCATTCCTTCCTGAACCCTCTCACCTCAATCATCGGTCAATTTACTCTAAAGGCTATCCCATCCCCCACGCACCCACTCTATAGCAAGCTGAAAAATTTTCCTACCCATCGCACCCCAGAACCCAAGCTTCTGATTGGACAGCCAGCACAGCTCTGCTAATCCAGCTTATACCGATGCTTCTGACCGTCCAACCTCATGTCCAGACCTTCTTGGGGCCGCGGTGGCTTGGTGGTAAAGTCTTGGCTTCGGAACCGAAGGGTTTCAGGTGCGAGACTCGACTCCACAGAAAATCCGTCGTGTGAGGGGGTCTCTTGCACGTTAAATCTGTCAGGCCAAACGTCCTCCCGCTGGAAGGGAGAGGGGGGGTGCCAGTTCAGTTGTCGTCCTCATCATCTGACCGTGGTTCAAAATTACGAGATCCGTCCCAAAATAGCCCTAGAGTTGCTTTGAAAAGGGACATTAATGTAACTAAATTAAACTAAACTAAACTTTCAGACCTTCCTCACTCTACACCAAACCACGTTGTCAAGTCTCGTATTTCTTGTTGACCGGGGATGGCGCCCTACTGGCGCGGGCCCCCCAAATCGTTTCCTTGTGTAGTGGGCAACTTCTCGACCTTCTAAAGTTGCAAGTCGCTACTTTCCTTTAATAAACTTGTTTGTAAGTTCAAATTGACGGTGTGTTCATTTAAATCTTCGTGACAATATAACTATGAAGCGCAAACTTTTCATGTTTGAGGTTCTGAAAGTAGAATAAAATCACAACAGTTGTGATTTTTCCTTGCCTAATAGTCACACTTTTTATATTATGGTAAAAGATATTTCTTACAGTGTGAAAAAATTTTAGGTAACCACTTGTGCTCGTAAAACATTGGAGTAATCAATATTTTAGAGGACTGCAATTAAAGCAAATCTAATTTTAAGTTCACACAATTCTTTTTTTAATTCAAAACTATACCATTGGATCTTAAAATGAGTTTAATAGAATTTCCCTTCCCTCATTTCCCAATTTTTTAAATTTTATTTAAAAATTTGATTGTTAGATATTTACTAAATATCGTTGTAAAGTATTAATTTAAAATAAAATATTCAACAATTTTGCCGTGAATTTTACCGTTATTGCTTTAGTGAGCAATGTAGTGGAACAATGTTCGAAATGATTTTACATCATAAAATAAATAAATAGATCCAAAACTAAATCAATGGTTGCGGGTCTAATGCCACTTGGTCATACCAAGCCGAATGAGCGGAGCTCTTTCGAATGAAGGCAGAAGTGTGCGCCTTTTTGTTGTTAACGAGCACCATTCAGGTGAAGTCACGACTTTGCTTGGACACACAATCCTTTTTAGGGGGAGGTCGAACTCACTCATCCATCTGCAAGTCAGAATTAAGATCCCAATCAGAGACCGACTCATCCCGGATTCAATACCCCCAGAGATATGGGAACTTGGAGGACCTATTGAACGTGCCCCCACTGCCTTGAGCCAACACAGCGGTCTTTGGCCGAGACGAGGACAGAACTTGTTACCTTTCGGTGGCGAGACTGATGCTCTATTATCCAGGCTACAGGCCCATTTAATTAATAAAATATAATATAGTAGTCTTTCTGTAATCTCACAGATATCAAACTATAGGAGATAATAAGGTGTCTAATTAGCGGAAGTTCGCTTTTTAATAAAAATGTTTGCTTTTTCTTATAGTACAAAGAAAAATATAGTAATCGTAAAAAAATTCGAATTCAAGATTTTAACGTATCTTCACATGTTAGATTTCTCCGAGTTCAAAAAGCACACTTTCGGAAAATATCTGTATCTCTGTCTGGGCCAAAGATAACACAAAACCATTCCATTTACAGCCGTGTAAGTGGGTCTGGTGCACGTTAAATCCACCGGCGCCAAATGTTTTCCAGCTGATGTGGTGTGGAGGTTTGGAGAGGAGGTGCCGGCTCAGGTGTTGTCCTCGTCGAGGTCCATCCCCAAATAGCTTTATTGTTGCTTCAAAACGGGACTATAATATAACTAAATTAAACTAAACTGAAAAATATACATGGATAAAACTCAGTATACAGATTTAACATGTGTCAAATTTTGGCCAGATCTAATGAGAGGTTGACCATCTATTGGTCTGAGCTTTAAGACAACTCAGAAACGCAATGCTTTAAATATATCAAACTAGCTGTTACCCGGCGCGTTGCTGCCGAAAAAAATAACATTTAGGGCAAACAATCAATAATTTGGCAATGTTTCATCAAAATAGGATGAACGGCACAACAACATATAAAGGTACAACAGGCAGCAGGCAGCGGTAGCGTGGTTGGTAGTGCGTCAGTCTCGTCACCGAAAGGTCGCGGGTTCTGTCCTCGTCTCGGCCAAAGACCACCGTATTGGCTAATGGCAGTTGGGGCATGTTAAATATGTCGAGACTGCAAAGTCCTCTAAGTTCCCATAATAAAACGATACCTCTGGGGGTACTGAATCAGGGATGAGTTGGTCGCTGATTTGGATCTAAATTCTGACTTGTGGATGGATGAATGAGTGTAAGAATGAGTTCGACCACCTCCTAAAAAGGGCTGTGTCGTGTGTGTTCGAGCAAAATCGTTCTTTTACCTTAACGGTGCTCGTTCACAACGAAAGGCGCACACATCTCCTTAATTCGAAAGAGCTCCGCTCATTTGTGCTTGGTATGACCAAGTGGCATTAGAACCACCACCACATATAAAATACGAACAAACAAATATCCTTTTTTATATATTAGATTTGTGTATTCTTTCAGAATTGTAAAGCTTGGTGTTCTTTTAGAATGGTAACGTAAGAAACTAATTAGTGTATCTCGTGACGCGTTTAATATTTGCTCAGAATTCTCAAGTTATATGTCTGTGTTTTATCTTATTAATGTAATTAATCGAAATTAAATATTCTTTTGTATTTTTATTTGACACTTTGATTATCTAAGCTAAAATATTCAGTAAGTCTTTTGACAGAATTTACCGTTACGAATTTGTGTCAAGAATAAAGTTGCAAAATTTAACACTGAAATTACTTGGAAGACTTTCAAATTTATTGAAGGATCCAATGTATATTTATTTTTGCACACTCTGAATTCAGCATGAATACGTTCATGTCCATAAAAATGGATATCCATAATCGATTTTTCAATCGCTTATTAATTTTTAATATTATAATATATAATTTTTAATATTATAATATATAATTTTTAATATTATAATATAATATTATAGAGTTTCAATTTTTATTTAGTTGCTTGCTCTCAATGTTACAGACCTAATTAAATTTTCAGAAATTAATTAAAATTTATCAATTATATGATAATTAACTTTTCTTTATAAATGAGAGATGCCATTTGGAAACTAATTTTAGAAAAATTATTCCTATAGTCCATCATGTTTATAATGCCTATTACAAATTGTATTAAAGGCAAAAAAATATTTTAAAAGAAAAATATTAAAATCATACTTTTAAGAGTGTTTTAGAAATTGAAAATGTTTTATTTATGATGATAAAATAGTAAAATATTAGGTATTAAAAACAAATTTTTAAAGGAATTAAGTATCCGACTACGTTCGAAGGAAAATCTTTGAGAAATTGGATTTTTCAAAAACTATTTATAACTATGGGTTTTAAATGTATATTCAATTATATTAGAAAATATGAAGAATACAACAAAATTATTTGAAAGTATGATGTATTTTGAGAAAGAGAAAAATTTGTAGTAAATTTTAATTAAATTTATCCAAAACGGTTAACACTCTACATAAAATGATAATGCAGCAATCCTATTTTTCTTTGTACACAAGTAATAGAATATAATGATGTATAAAATGAACCACAATCTAAGAAAAATCTTGAGATACTAAGATGTTAGGGGTAAAAGTATGCGTATATATGCATTTTTTTCACAAATCAACAACTTATTTTTTATATAAAAAACCCTATAAATTAAAAGACATTTCACTGACGATAGAAATTTTGGCTTATTTCATTGCAAATATTATTTAAAACACACGTTGAAATCTTTATATAAATATCTCTATTAATTTTTGAGATATCGTGTTAGCAGTGGAGAATTTTCATGAATATTAAAGTTAAGTGAAGCTAAAGACAAGATTTGGCTGAAAAAATATGCGACCCTTGTTGATAGGTCTGGCCTTCCTTTTCCTAGAATACACAAACTGTTTTAGAAAGAAGAAAGTCTGAACTATACGAAATTACAATGTAAAAAATTTAAAATTTACAATTAAACAAATTACAATAAACAATTACAATTTTTTTTATGTTGTCGGATACCTTAAACTACTATGAATCGTGGAAGTATCGCAACTTTCTAAAACTTTGATACAATTTGCTTACACGATTTTGATTCAACTATTAGAGATTCATCTTATTAATGGTGCAGCACTCCAACTTTTATGACAAAATTACCATATCAAGATGCTAAGAAAGCTTTATTTAGAAATATTTTTTATATTTGGCAAGGGAAATAAGATCTGCAGATTCATAATAAATTGCAAATTTTAAAGGTTTTATAATCATATTTTCATGAGTGTTTGAAAACTAGAAAATATTTGATTTATAATAATAAAATAGTAGAATATAAGGTATTAAAAGCAAATATTAAAGGAATTAAACTACAATGAGTCTAGAAAGTATCAAAACTTTCTAACCATTTGTTACAATTTGTTTACACGATTTTGATTCAATCAATTCAATGGTGAGCCATCTATTAATGGTGCATCACGCCTGCTTTTATGGCATAATTACCACATGACGATGCCAAGAAAGCTTTAATTAGACAAATTCTTTTTCTATTTGGCAGGGGAACTGAATTTTTCAGATCCATAATAAATTACATTCTATGAAACTTTCCGTTTAATTGTGGCCAATTCTTCTTATACGAAAGACTGATGTCAAAGTGACTCGCCTTCGTTTAAGACATACATTTTAGACTCATAAGCAACTTATTTTTCAAGAAACCGAGCCCGTATATCCTACTTCTCATACTCATTTTATTATCAGACACATTCTGAACAAGGATTCTTCTTTTAATTCCTATCTTCCAAAATTTCTTAATTCCTTCTCTGCTACCTTGCGTGACTACATGGATTATTATCAAACAAAGTTTTTGAAAAATAGAGTCTCAACAGCATTTATTTACCAAGAATTAATCTCTAAATAACTCACCAAGGAGACAAAAGATTCTATAGAAATGCCAAATCCAAGATAAAGGTTACTATACTGTAGCTATAGTACGTAAATGTCATGCAAGTAATTATCGGAGATATCAACTTTATCACAGATTATGCGAGAAAAATTTAAGGAGACCAAATCTGGGGTTTTAGATTTTAATTAAATTTTAGCGTTTTTTTTTTTTTTTCACTAATCACCCAAAATTTTAAAGTACAGATAATTTTGCAACTTCTTATTTCTCAAAAAATTACCTTTTCAACTATACAAAAGATTCCATAGAATAAATATATTTTCTATGTTTAATCAGTTTTTAAGGAAAATATTTTAATCACATTTTTTTAACATTAAACTTGAGAATTCTATTAACTATTAAATGATACTGAATAAACTATTAAATGTATCTCGAGATTCGAATATTAAACGAATCACGAGATATAATAGTTTTTTTCATTACCATTCTGTAAGAACACCTAGCATTGCAATTCTAAAAGAATACACAAATCTAACACATAAAAATGAATATTTGTTTGTAGAATAAAATATTCCAAATAGAATAAATACTATTCATGCTTCTCCTTTTTATATCCTTCGATTTCAATGAAAGTATTCATTGCCGACAAGAAAATGAATTTGTGAATTCTGAATGAATATTAAACGAGCCACGAGATACAATAAATAGTTTCTTCTATTTCAATTCTGAAAGAACTTCAAGTTTTATAATTCTAAAAGAATACATGACACTAATATATAAAAATGAATATTCGTTTGTTCGTATTTTATGTACTGTCTTATCGTTCATTCTATTTTGATAAAACATAGAATAATTATTTATTGATTGCAATTAATATTATTTTTTCTACGGCAGGAACGCACCGGTTACCTGGCTAGTGATTTTATAAAAATCTAATGTACTTAATTCAGATAAATGAAATTTCAAAGAAGATATTTCAATAAAAATAAATACTATCAAACATATAGAGCAACTACTCTACAGCAGATAAGATTGCAAAAATCCTGGTAACATTATTTGAAAAAATAATTCTAAAGAAATGGACCTCCATTAATGTTATAAACTTAATGAAATATATATGCACCAAACTTAATGCATTAATCCAATGAAAAAATCCTCATGAATAAGAATAAGAAAAAATATATATACATAGCACTGTATTTTTTTGTGCGCTAATAAAAATATACTTCAAAACATTTTTTTTCTTTTTCTAGAAAACTTAATATCATACGGAAGATTCTAATTTCTTATAATATTGCTAGAATAATCGTCGCCGTAAACGTATCAGTCAGAGAACTTTCAGTGAAAATGGTAAATTACCCCTTTTCGTCCGAGGAAGGCTTAGCATCTCTCCGCGAGTGATCTGCTTCATTATTAATGACAGCGTCTTCTGAGGATGCCTTATCACCCAACAAAAAATAGTCCACCGTCTCTGAAGCCATCCGGTTATGCTACGGAACTAACGAAACGTAACGATCGTTTGATGACGTTGTTAGACGTGATTGGATCCTTACAGGTTGGAAAAGAATACAATGGAACACTACTGAAGATGTTATTCCCTACCCCCTCTTTACCCTTAACCGAGTATTGGCGATACATTTTTTCCCTTTCTTTTATACTTAGTATAAATATATACATATATAAATTAATGATAAGATATATGATAAGATTAGACCACTTTTTAGACCTATCTCTAATCTATAAATATTATTTTTGGGATTATATCTGTGATATTGAGATGATAAAATACACTCAGAATATCGAAGAATGAAATTTGATTTGCATATTTTTATCTCCAACGTTGTAGATTTCTGTAGATATTTAAGAAAAATATGATTGAAGAAAATTTATTAGCTTGATGCTTGCATGTGAAAATTGAGATAATCCAAAACACTCGAAGAATGAAATTTGATATGCATATGTTTTTGTAGATTTCTGTAAATTTCTAAGAAAAATATGATTGAAGGAAATTTATTAGCTTGATGCTTGCTATTCCGATGCGAGATAATCTAAATTGTGATATTGGAATAATCGAAAATTCTCGAAGAAGGAAATTTGATATGCATATTTTTTATCGAAAACATTGTAGATTTCTATAAATTTCAAAGAAAAATATTGTAGAAAATTTATTAGCTTGATGTTTACATGTGAAAATAATAATTCAAAAAGAACACTAATTATATTGGTAAAATTTGGGGTGTAGTTTCATCTCCAGCCTTTCAGACATATATATGAAGTAATCTGTGAAAATGAGACTAGATTTGATTGCCTATAGATCTGTCAGAATACAAAAACTCAATTGAATAAATAAATGGAATTTTGTGTACGCTGTTAACATACAAATTGCAAGTTTGTTATTGTAGATTTACAATCCAAAGTATGCATACTCGTTTATCTTTACTGAATTTATAACACAAATGGGTTATATAGCGTATATTGGCTGCATTGACTTATAGGTGAAGTCTGTCTTTGAGTCCATTAAGAGCGAGGTTCTAAATCAAATTTCATTTAAGATCATTAGTGTATGCGTGCTTGGCATAACTTTGTGGTTCAGAAATGGACGCCAAGTACAGGAGTGTTCCAAGTCTTTCTCCTTTTCATTTTATTGCTGTTTAGAATTATGAAGTTCATGCCAAACTAGCTGTAGAACGCACTCTACATATGATCATAATACAGCTAATCATCTAGGATGTATTTTGGGTGATTATAAAGGAGTATCCCAAATTTGCTATATATCTAGGCTATATCGCTATATACCTAGACTCCACATTGGTCAAACACGTTTTACTCAAAACATCTTTTCGTTGAATATCCTTATTTTCAACACAATTGTTTTAAATATTTTTATGTCACCAATGGTCATGCAAACGCTTGTCTCCACAAAAATCTTTTTAAATTTTTAAAAGCAATTGGGTTTCACCATCTTATTTAATACTTCCTTTTATGGTCTTTTCTTACATCTTGTTTATAAAGTTGGGAGGCATTGCGATGTAATTTTATGAAATAGTTTCTACTTTTTCATAATTTTATACAAGACAAGTATTTTATATTTTAACCATATGTCTGGCACAGTATGGCCAGCTCTTGTGCCACTAAAAACGTGCCAATGCAATCCCAGGGGCCATGGTGGCCTGGTGGTAAAGTCTCGGCTTCGAAACAGGAGGGTTTCAGGTTCGAGATTTGATGCAGTAATATATTCTTATTGAAAACACACCAAAATTATCTCATCAGCTGTATCATTAGCATAATTTAAATATGTGTTGCTGGAGCCGCGATTGCCTTGTGGTAAGGTCTCGGCTTCGGAACCGGGGGGTTTCAGGTTCGAGACTCGATTCCACCGAAGAACCGTCGAGTGAGGTGTCTCTTGCACGTTAAATCTGTCAGGCCAAACATCCTACCGCTGGTGTGGTGTGGTGTGGGGAGGGGTTGACAGCTCAAGTGTCATCCTTGTCATCTGACCGCGGTTCAAAATGACGAGGTCCGTCCCCAAATAGCCCTCGTGTTGCTTTAAAACGGGAAGTTAATATAACTAAACTAAACTAAACTGAAACAATGCAATCTCAAATTTGCAGGGCTATTAAAAGAAAACAAAGCAAAGTATTACATTGTTTTTTATCTAAAATTCCAAATAACAGTTGAAAATTTAAACTTAACACAATTATACATGTTCAGAACAACCTCTACCTAAAATAAGAAATATACTAAGACGATACCCATATTTTCACATCGTATTATTTCAGCGTCTCTGTGATGCACGCTTTCAAAACTTGTAGATACACGTCTTAAGTGTGTCAACATCATTTTTTAAGAGGGGAACAAACATCTAGTGTCTGATTTAATACCAGAAAAGGAACATCAAGTATCGCTGTATACGCAGATCTGTAGTGGAAGCTTCATATGCTAGTTAACATCCTTAAGTTTGAGTGATCCCTTTCAGTGTTGTGGTCATGTTATCTGGCTACGAACCATAAGATCGTGAGTTCGAGCCTAGCTATCGCCAAATAGCAACATTGGTGACCTAGGACGATGAAAATAGAAATAAATACGCAACCTTCGCGCAGTAGTTGTAACGCCCTCTACCCAAATAAAATAAATAGCCGATAATTAATCAGCCAAATAAAAATAAATCAGGCTGATAAATAGTCAGCAAATGATAAAAAAGACTGATAGATAAATAAATAGAAAATAATAAAAAAGACTGATAAATAATAGTGATAAATAATCAGTAAACAATAAAAAAGACTGATAAATAGTCAGCAAATAATAAAAAAGACTGATAAATAATAAGGAAATAGAAAAAAAAGACTGATAAATAATAGTGATAAATAGTCAGCAAATAAAAAATAGTGATAAATAATCAACCAATAAAAAAATCAAGCTGACAAATGATCAACCAATAAAAAATAGATAAATAAAGCTGGCAATTGATCAGCGAATAAAAAATAAACAAATCAAGCTGACAAATGATCAGTCAATAAAAAAAAGAAAATCAAGATGACAAATGATTAGCGAATAAAAGAAAATGAAGCTGATAAATAATCAGCCAAAAAAATGGGTAAGACGCATTAAAAATCCAACTGCCGATTATATCACTACTAAAAAAAACAGCAACAAATATCCTTCGTCTCACATACAACTCGCTGGAGAGGGAGTGTTGTGGTGGAATCTTTATAATCCGGACAACATCTTCAAGATTGAGTGATCACTTTTAGCCCTGTGCTCCTGTTAACAGGCTACGAACAATGAGATTGCGAGTTCGATCCTAGTTATTTCCAAATAGTAACAGATCTACGTCCTATTAGAGTTTCACACAACGAATGCAGAAAAAATTGTGGGATTGGCTATTGAACTGCTTCGCTAATTTTCGTATCTCTTAAGGGGGCTCACATTGATCCTTTATAATTGTATTGAAATTGATCATAAACTTTTAATCATTGCTTTTGATTTTTGATAAAGAAGGGTGTATTTCACAGGTCTGTTTAAGGGAAAAAAAATTAGAATATGCATAATAAGAGAATCCAGAATTAAATATCTTTATACCGTTTCACACTTCCGTTTCCAGAGCTCATGTGGCCCTTTTCCGATTTGGAATAGATTTAGGTGGACTTTATTAAACAAAAAAGTATACAACAATTAGTGGGAAAATACAGACAAATGACAAAATATAAATACAACATAACAACTGATAAATGCTGAAATGAAAAATGTCTTGAGTACTATAAAACTGGATGAATGAGTATTGTAATGTACAGTATGAATGCAAATATAAAGGGTTATAAATATTAGTTACTTGTTGGGGGGATGAAAAATAAATGATGAATAAAGTGCGAGTTGTAGTAAATGGTGTCCTAAGAAAATAATAATTCATCTAATGGAAGCAGCTCTCAATGATCCATTAGGAATCTAATCGTGTTTACGATTGTACTTTTGGAAGATGGATCATTAAGAAATCTTTTGTACCATAGACTTTCTAGCAATGATGAGGGTTTACTGAGATGCCATTCCAGTGGTAAACACTAAATTATCCGCTGACTGTTTAGCTATTGGGTTTAAATGTACTGATGAAAATAGTACTGAAATAGTATTTTATTCAAATAAAATTTTTGTTGTACAACGTGTTTGGGTGCAGCTGTGGCCTGATTATAAGATCTCGGAACTGGAAGAGTTTAGGTTCGGGACCTGATTAACCAAAAAACACATCTGGGGTACGTATTTAAGTGGTAAACGTGTTTGGTCCACGTTAAATCCGCGAAACGTTTTCTCACTGGTGTAATGAAGAAGTTTGGTATGGGAAGTACCAGCGCAAGTGTCGTTCTAGTCATATGACCGTGGTTCAAAATGATGAGGACATTCACGGTACGGGGTTGCTTTAAAACGGGAAGTTAATATATCTAAACTAAACTGAAGGGGGCAGCGGTAGCCTGGTTGGTAGAACGTCAGTCTTGTAACCGAAAGGTAACGAGCTCTGTCCCCGTCTTGGCTAAGGGCACTTTGGGTACGTCAAATATGTCTTGACTGCGAAGTCTTTCAAGTTCCCATCACAAAGGATACCTCTGGGGGTACTTAGTCGGTCTCTGATTGAGATCTCACTTCTGACTTGATGATGGATGAATGTGTTCGACCGCCCCCTAAAACGGGTTGTGCCGAATGTGTTCCAGCAAAGTCATCCTTTCACCTCTGCCTTCATTCGAAAGAGCTCCTCTCATTCTAGATTGATATCACCAAGTGGCATTAAACAGAACAGAAACTAAACTAAACTTCAAAAGATATATGCGTTTGTTCAGATAATTACTTAAAAAAATAATCTTATTTTATTAGCTTAACCATAAAAAACTACTCCAATGTTCTCGAAATCTGACGACTGGAATTTGCGACAGCATAGGTGGAGAATAAAATTTGAGTCTTAAGGGCCATTATTCCTGTATGAGGTAGCTGGTCCCACTTTACACCGGCTAAGGAAACAAACCATCATACTGGAAGCTTCTCGTCCTCAATCTGAGGTACTCCTCATGGGGATAATATATTAATTTAATATATTATTTCAAATATAATTAGAAATACATTTCGTTTATTTTGAGTTACAAACATATGAGAAGAATGATACATAAAATAAAATATTTTTTTTTAAACTTTTACACCATCTCGATACCATCACTCGCTAAATTTCTGAAACCAATATTATTGGAAAAATGGCGTTACTCTGTTTCTAAAATGTATTAAAAAATTGACGTATAGATTTTTGAATCATTCAATAGTATTTCTGCATACTAATTATTAAGGAAAACAGATTTGTAAATTTTTAAATTTATTTTTTCTTATTAAAAGATATTTAGGTTTCCTGCTTTTGAATCACGTTTAAGGTATCCGACATTGCCTAATTCTTTTTATATTATTATTTCTTGTAGTTCAGACTTTTTACTTAACAAAAAAGTTAATTTTTTTCTAGGAAAAGGAAGGCCTGACCTCTCATCCAGGGTCACCTATTTTTTCAGCTAAAATTTACTTTGAACTTCAATTTTCACAAAACTTTAATTTTTATAATAATTCTCCACCTTTAACATAATATTTCAAAAACTAATAGAGGTACGTAAAAATTTACGTAATTTACGTAAAAATTTCAGCAAATGTTTTAAATAATATGGGCAATAAAAGGAACCAAAAATTTTATTGCTGGTCAAATGCTTTTTCATTTATATGTGTTTTTAGATGAATTAAGTTGTAAATTTCTAGAAAAAAATTGCATATATATGTATATTTTTACTCATAAGTGCTTTGAATCTTAAGAGTTTTCTTAGATTTTGGTTCATTTCATTCATCATTATATTCTATCACTTGTGTACAAAGAAAAATGGGATTGCTGCATAACAATTTTCTGTAGAGTGTTAACCATTTTGGTTAAATATCCTAAAAATTTGCTACAATTTTTTCTATTTTCTGAAAATATATTATATTTTCAAATAATTATGTTGTACTAATAGTAATTTGTATTATAATTGACAATACATGTAAAAACCTTTGTTTTAATTAATTTTTAAAAGACCCAATTTTTCAAAAATTTTCCTTCGAACGGTAGATGCGTACGCTGTTACTCAGGCATTGAAGATTGTTGACTGTCTGACGGCAGTAAATTTCTTCATTTTGAATCGAATCAGTAAAAAGAAGCAAAAGAAAAAAGTTCATGTTTAAACATAGTATAATTTAGGAAAAACAATCATCCTTTTGAGTTCCAGAAGGCTTAACGTCTCATAATTAATTTTACAAAGTATTCAGCGAAAAGGGAATTAAAATTACACAGAATTTTAAATTAAACCACCTTCAAAAGATTCACATCGACAGCAAACAATGAATTTTGTTTCAGCAAACTAATTAAAATATCTTATAAGAAATATTTGCAGAAATCTTGTCTAGTGGGCGTTGCATCAATGGTGATGAATTCCTTTTGAATACAGGAATGGTAAAACAGTGAATAAATATACTGAGAGTAAGAATTTTGTTTTTAATCTAGAGCAAATATACAGTATTTTTCTATTGATATTTATGATATTAAAAATGTATACTTTCTCATGCAATAAGGAATTTTTTATTAGGAAGAATGAATATGATTTTCATGTAATGTTAATTATATTTGAAAAGCTTTGAAATTTATCCATCAGTGTTTAGAATGCTGTACAAATAATTTTAAAAAAAATCTAAAATTTTATATTGAAAGAATGTATTAAATGATAGATAATTTAATTTTTACGGAATATGAATGCAAGTTTAAATGTTTTCATATATGTTTGTACTAGAAAAAACTGTCGAATATTTGTTACAAAAATATTCATTAATTAAAGTATACATTAATTATTATATATGTTAGAGATAAATAATTAGAGATAATTACAAAATAAAATTATATTTTAAAAAATACATAGAAATTTTTTCTAATTTAAATTAGTGAATTAAAAGGGTAATAAAAAAAAGACAAAAAATCGTAGAAGGCTTTTTTCTTTATTATAACAATATTGTTGTTGAATATTTATTACAAAAATAGTAATTAATTAAAATATATATCAATTATTATATATGTTAGAGATTAATAATTAGAGACAATTAAACAAATAAAATTACTTTTAAAAATACATACAAATTTTCGCTGCTTTAAATTTGTGAATTAAAATGGTAATAAAAAATTACAAAAAGCGTAGATGGCCTTTTTCTTTGTTATAACTATAAAATTTTCTTAGGTTTACTATTATATTTCATGAAATTAAGCTTTATTTCGAAAATTGTTGAATATAATACGCTTTCCATATACACATTTTCTTTTTTCGTTCTTTAATTTTTATAATATTTAGCTATTATTATAAATATTTATAACAATTTGTTGATGCATTTTTTCAGTTTGTTTTAATATTTCTTGACATTTTTTGTAGCATACAAATGCTGAAATTTGTTTATGAAACTCTTAAGTCTTTTCTTTGTAAGAGGTTGTTAGATGTCATTTTTCAAAACGATTTAACAATCTATTGGGTTTTGATTTGTTTTAAATTTTAGAATCATATTCAAATGTGTGTGGTGGAATGAAAATCATTATGATCCTTGCAGTATATTTAGGGATATTTAAAAAAATTAGCGTACATTTAAAATATATATATATAAATTTATGCTGTCTTTGAAATAGCATAGAAATTTTTGCAAAAGGACCTATGTTTTCGGGAACTTTTCTTTAATGATCACATTTCATATAAAACAAACACAAACAAGCGCTCACACCATAACAAAACAGCATCTCATCTCATTGATATTTATAATCGCAATGCACTATGGGATGGGTACCTAATCACACATCGCCATCTATTATCCAAAAGAGAAGGTAGAGTAATGCAATTGCTACAAGGGATGAATTAATTAAAACTTTCCAATATAATAGGATTACGCTAAAATTATTTATTTAAAATCAGTCCTTTTTATTTTTTTTGAATAGGATACAATTAATTGTTGATTAATTTATGTATATGAGATTTGTTTTTCATTTAATTTTGTCTTTCACTGTTTACTTTAATAACTAAACGAAAGATAATAAAATCCCTTTTCTGGAAGTATAAAAAATCGCCCAATATCGGATTTTTTTGTTTTTACCATTTGAAATTGATTTTATGTTCCAGAGTTTATTTACTCTCATTATACATAGGTATTAAAATGAGTGGAAAAAGATTTAATTTAGTTATATTAACGTCCCGTTTTGAAGCAACACTAGGGCTATTTTGGGACGGGCCTCGTCATTTTGAACCGCGGTCAGATGACAAGGATGACACTTGAGCTGTCAACCCCTCTCCACACCACACCACACCAATGGGAGGACATTTGGCCTGACAGATTTAACATACAAGAGACCCTTTTACACGACGGTTCTTCGGTGGATTCGAGTCTCGAGCCTGAAACTCTCCGGTTCCGAAGCCAAGACTTTACCACCAGGTCACCGCTGCCGGAGTAGAAAAGGATACGTTTGATATAATATGAAACACTTCAAATGAGCCTGCGACCATGTGTAGGGATAGCGCATTCTCCCCGTCCTCTGGGCCTTCTGGATTTGAGTCTTTGTTCGGGTATAGTTGCCCTTTATCTGCTCTCTGTCTGAGAAGTGTGTGAAAGAGCCCCTTTAAAAAGGGGCAGTGCAAGCGAATGTGGTGACGCACGGGTATCTAAAACGTTCACTTGTCTCTAGATGAAACTACTGTAAGAAAGAGATGCTTAAACTCGGCTTAAAATCGCCAGCTTTGTCAGTGGGCTTGACCTTAGCAATTGTCATAAGAAACAACACTTCAAATGAATTGATACTTAATGTTAAATCTTATTTCAAGAATATTTCTTCCTTGCATTGCTTATAGTGCATGAAACGTAACGAAATAGTTATGAAATAAGTCGATTATTTCTGAAAAGTAGCAATCCATTTCATGTATAAAAATGTATATATTTCGTAATAAGATTTTTGCTTTATTTAAGTTATTTTTACATGAATTCGTTGTTTGTTAAAGTAGAATATAAAACTATATAATGTATTTTCCCTTGGACTCGAAAATTACAGTTTTATTCTTTAAAAGGAATTAAAAGATACATCATCAAGAAGGTTAGAAGGAAAAATGCATTTATGATTTTTAACACAGTTATTGCAATAAAATAATAAAAAAAGAGACCTGACTTGTTTGACTAAAATAATTTCATCTTCTTGTTATTTAGAAAAGCAATTATGTAATTCAAAATTAATTGCCCTATTTCTACTAATCTCAAATTTTACTTTTTTTTTTACTTTTTTCAATTAAATTACTGATCTACGATTTGATATAAATTTTTATTGTTACATCTATATATGTTTTAAATTATGAACATGTATCTTTGAGTCATTGTTAATTTCAATGGTTATTAGCTTTAAATTAAAAGTAATTTCTTCTGAAATACTACAATCAGTTAATAGAAAAAGAACAAAGAAAAATAGTTGGCCCGTTTGGATGACATACTACGTATTAACCATTATACCAACCATGTAATATTTATAAAAACCAATATTACATGGTTGATATGGTGGTTAATACATAGTATGTCTCTTAGACGATGCAGTATAAGCCGTGTAATGTCTAGGCATGCTGAGTATCAAATTATCGATCTGATAATGGGGAATATTACAAATAATGCTCTCCAAAGCTTCGGCAGATATGTAGGAGTTGGCTTTAACTCATCGGCCAATCATGTTCCACAGATGCTCTAGTGGATTTAAGTCCGGTTGAGAATGCAGGTCAGTCCATACAGGTAGTCTTCTCCGATCGAAGGCATTCCTTTACGATGTTTGCACGGTGAGGATGTTCTTTGTCATCCGTAAAAACGAATTCTCCGCCCATGGCACCCCAAAACAAACGGGAATGTTTTCCAGAATGACGTCCTGATAGATTTGGCCTATTATGGTTCCAATATAAGCATGCAGGTCAGTTCTGGTACCCAGAATAATTCCTCCCCAAAAGAGAAATTCTACAATATCGAACGTTGTCGTTCAATGATCTTCCCTCGGTGGTAATGGGTAATTGGAGCTCTTCATATGAAAGTCCGGTGAGAATCAGACTGCAAGCTAAAGCCGAGTTCCTACGGTGCGTCCATCCACAGATGAGCCACGCTTCTCCCCTTCAGACCCCTCTTGCGGTTTACTAGGCTCCTTTGATGCCGGTGTGGTTTACCGACATTTTGTTGGTAAACTGCCCATGCATCAAAGGAGCCCAGAAAACCTCAAGAGGGGGGTTGAAGGGGGAAAGCGTGGCTTGCCTGCAGGCGGGTGCACCACCGTTTCAACTTGGACTAATCGAAAAACATTAAACAATACCATTGTTGCCCTGTCCCCAATATGTTCTCTATACCAGGCTTACCACAGATGCCAATGAGTTTCAGTAAATGGAACACATCTGAAAGGTCTACGAGCATATAGACCAATCTGTCCTAAGGGTCTATACACGGTCTGCCCTGAAGATGACATACAAATTGGCTGAAGGGTACGGACGAGACAGGTATGATAGCGGGTTCCCTCTGTTTTTTTTGGCAGTAACTGCCCAACACCGGTCCTAGTTAGGTATTATAACTCGGTGGCAACCTGTGCTGTTATGTCTGCTCACACTACTATCATCTTGAAATCGTTGTCAAAGCCTGAATATGACACTCCGGCCGATTCCAGGTTCCTTGGATATTTCCAAATGAGTACAACTCCCATTGGAAGGCCGCGTATAAAATCATTCAAATGTGTCCTTTGTGCCACAATTATGCGGTCATTGCATCGAAAGGCTTGCAAAGCATTTGCGAACAATTTTACTTCTTTGCCTGTGTTCCTGAAGGGCCGGGTATACGACGGTAGAACGAGACGAGCCACGCGATCCCCCTTCAGAGCCCTCTTACGGTTTTATGGGCTGAGCATTTTAAAGACAAATTGTCGGTTGAATCGACAGGCATCAAAGGAAACCAGAAAATTGCAAGAGAGGTCAAAGGGGGAACGCGTGGCTCGTCTGAAGGATGTACGAGCCGTAGAAACGGCCCTTTGTACATAACTCACTCTTACACTCTCATCATTGTAACGTACTAATGGTGCTATCTGGTGGCTTATTGTAATGTGTGATTTTTGAAGATGTCTGTATGCATTTTAGAGATAACTCTGAATTATCCTTAATTTATGGACATGAGTGTAAAAGAATCATTATAAATAATGTTACAATTGAGGTGGTAGACAAAAAGAAATGAAAAAAAAATTAAAAAGAAATTAATTAACTTTTATTCTATGCTTTGATAACTTTTTAAAAAACTTGTTTGTTTCGCCTCAAACTGCACACACACACAAACAAACAAACAAAACAAAAAAACGCTGCCGAGTGAATTTTGGTCTTCCGAATATCCTAATATGAATATAATTCTGCTTATAAAAATTAGTTTTATCGATTCTGTTTTAATCATCGCTAATCTATTTTAATTCAGAATTCTTTTGAACCATGGACCATATAAATATATTCAGCCGAATGAAATATGTCTCGCTTTCATACAGTCTCTTTTAAAAAAAAATGTGACAAATTGCTTGCAGATTGTATCAAAAGCATACTAAAACATTAATAAAATGTTAAGAGAAAGATAATCCATATTGTAAACACATGCTTCTACGGCCTCTTCAAGTTTTACTAGAGATTCATCTTCCCATCGCAAACACACTAAACTTTACTCTTTTAAGACCATAAACACTGTCTATTTATTGCTAATGAATCACAAAATCCAACAAACGAATGTGCGGAAATTTTCTTGGGCATTCTAAAATTACCTGAATATCTCAAAAGGAGTTAAAAGTTCTTGGAAGATACGTCATAAATTAGCAAAATCCCCGAGGCAATCTGGGAAGGTCCGGTTTCCTGCCTCGCATGCATCATCAGAAATCCGAGCCAACCCCTGGAGATTGTACATAAACTTCCACTTTAAATAAATCAGGCCCACATCGTCTTAAGACGCACGGGGCTTCATTGGACTTAATTTGCATATCTTTGGTCTCAGATGACCGTATTAATTTGTCGGGGTTGTCGCGCGTGCAGTTATGCGGTCTCCTCCCGTGTTTGGGACTTCTCTTGTGATGTCTATTGAGCAAATGTGCTGACGAAAATCGATCTATGGTAAGCATGTTATATCTGATGGTAAAATTGAAAGTTGACCATTAGTCTGGAGATTAATTATTAACTCTGAAATATTCATAAATGAATCACTTCAGAGAGAACTCTGTTGAATAATTTAGAATCTATTGATATCTGTATGTCTATTTAGGGATATCTGATTCGAACGTTCAAAAAAAGTTCAGACTGACGGAAATTTTGTGAGTGGAACAATGTAAGACTTAAAAATTAGGGGATTAAAACATCACAAGAAAAGTATTGAAAACTACTTCACTTTTATATTTTGATGTACATATGTATTAAGGGCGTCGCTTTTTTGAAAATGAATTAATATTGAGATTCATATTTCCAGACACTATTTCATAATTCCATTGGTTTATTTTTTAAAATTGCTGTCTGCAGTATCTTACAAATTATCACGGCAACGTCAGAATCAATCTCGAGCAGCAACATATTAACGTCAGAATCAATCTGACTTATAAAGCTTCCATTATTTATGTAATTTAAATGTGAATTGTATTTCATTATTTGAGAAATTCAGTAGCTTGGAGATGGCACTCCGTTCGATTCCAAGTTACTCAGATACTTACATCTGGGTGCGCCCACATTCCAGAACACCGTGTATGAAATCATGCAAATGCGTCTTTTGTGGCCTAACTATGCGATTATTGCACTGAAAGACTTATAAAGTACTTGAGAAGAATTTTATGTCTTTGCTTGCATAATTTATACATACACACTCGTGACATGCAATCGGAGTCATCTAGTGGCTTTCTACAATTTGCATGGGAATTTTGAACATGAGTTTAGGCATTTTACGGGGGATATGTGTATTTTAGAGTTTGATTTCCTCGTCATTCTGAAGTATCCTTAATTTATTGTCATAAATGTAAATGATACATTCTAAATATGTTATAACTGAGGTGGTAGGCAAAAAGAAATGGACAAAGATTAAAAAGAAATTAATTAACTTCTATTCTGTGATCCAATAACTTTGTACGAAATGTTTTGATTCAAACTGCAGAAACAAAAAAAAAACCCACTGTTGAGCGAATTTTGGTCTTCTAAGCATCGTAATATGAATATTATTCTACTTGGGAAAAAAATGTTTGTTATGCACAAATCATTTTTGGTAAAATCCTGTTTCAGATATTATTTATTTTGTTGCTTCCATTTAAATCACCATCTCTAATCTACTTTAAATCAGAATTCTCTTAGCATAAAGAACTATTCAGCATAAAAATATATTCTGCCAGATGAAATATTGCCTCTAAAAATTAGTCTCACTTTCGCACATTCAGGTTTTAAAAATATGTGACAAACTGCTCGCATGTTGGAACAAAATCCTACTAAAAGATTAATAAAATGTTAGGCGAAAGATAATCAATATTTTGAACACATACTTCTAAGGCCTGTTCATGTTTTTCTAGAGACTTATTTTCAGACCGTAAACGCACTAAACTTTACTCTTTTCAGACACATAAACACTGTCTATTTATTGCTAATGAATCACAAAATTCAACAAACCAATGTGCGGAAATTTTCTTGAGCATTCTAAAATTACCTGAATATCTCAAGAGGGGTTAAAAGTTCTTGGAAGATACGTCATAAATTAGCGAAATCTCCGAGGGAATCCGGGAAGGGTCCGGTTTCCTGCCTCGCATGCATCATTTGAAATCCGAGCCAACCCCTGGAGATTGTAAATAAACCTCCACTTTAAATAAATCAGACCTGCAGCGTCTTAAGACGCACGGGGCTCTATTGGACATAATTTGCATATCTTTGGTCTCAGATGACAGTATTAATTTGTTGGGGTTGTCGCGCGTGCAGTTATGCGGCAGCTCCCCTTGTTTGGGACCTCTCTTGGAGATGTCTTTTGAGCAAATCTGAGGACGAAAATCGATCTGTGGTAAGCATGCTATTTCTGAGGGGAAAATTGAAAGTTGACCATTAGTCCCTAGATTAATTACTCGTTTCAGAGCTCTGAAATATTCATAAATGAATCACTTTAGTGAGAGCTCTGTTGAATAAATTAGAGTCTATTGAGATCTGCAAGTGCATTTAGGTATATCTAGTTCGAAACAATTGCAGAATGATAGAAATTTTGAGAGTGAAACAATGTAAGACTTAAAAATTTAGGGATTAAAACATCACAGAAAAAGTATTGAAAACTCTATTGAATAATTAGAAGCTTAGAAAATCTCTGTTGAGATCTATTTTGGAATATCTGATTTGAACATTCGAAATAATTGCAGATTTAAAGGAATTTTGTGAGTGGAACAATATAAGACTTACAAGTTTAAGAGGATTGAAACAACACAAAAAAAGTATTGAAAACAACTTTACTTTGATACTTTGATATACGTTTGTTATCATTGCGTTATTGTCTTGAGATTAATTAATATTGGGATTCATATTTCAACACACAACTTTGCAATTCCTTTGGTTTATTTTTTTAAATTGCAGACTCCAGTATCTTACTGGTTACCGTGACCATGGTGGCCTGGAGGTAAGGTCCCGGTTAGGGAACAGGAGGGTTGCATTGTTCGAGGCCTGATTCCACCAAAGTACCACCGTGTGAATGGGTCTGGTGCTCGTTACATACGTCGGTGTCAAGCGTCCTATCCCTGGTTTGGTGTAGAAGTTTGGAGAGGAGGGTGCGAGCTCGTATATCATCTTCGTCACCTGACCATGGTTCAAAATGACGAGGTCCGTCCAAAAATAGCCCTATTGTTACTTCAAAACGTGACGTTAATATAACTAAACGAAACGAAACTTACAAGTTACCACAGCAAAGTCAGAATCAATCTGATTTACAAAAATTCTACTTCATAAGTAATTTAAGTTTGGATAGTACTTTATTTTTTGAGAAATTCAGTAGCAATGTTTCAATTGTTTAATAGCCGCAACGGTAATTCTTGCCTCTTTCACAGCAGTATGAGTCGGTATTAGCGCACATTTTTAAGTATCAAAATATTTGTTATTGTTTATTTATAGTATCATAATTATAATTTTCTTTTATTTATCATTTTATTCTTAATTTCTTATAATTGTTCGTGCTTGCGCTGTACTCTCTTAACTTGTACGCTATACTCTCTGAAACTTATTTTCTAAATTGTTACATTAGATTACACAGACATAATAAGAATGAAATGAGCCAAAAGCTAAGAAACCTGTTTGAGATTAAGGAAAAAAGTTAGGGGCAAAAAGATACGTATATATGCACTTTTTACCCAAACTCACAACGGCCCTAATTTAAATTAGGGCCTCGGTGGCCTGGTGGTAAGGTGTCCGCTTCGGAACCGGAAGGATGCTGTTTCGAGACTCAATTCCATCGAAGGACCGTTGTGTGAAGGGTCTCTTGCACGTTAAATCTGTCAGGCCGAAAGTCCTCCCGCTGGTGTGGTGTGGAGGAGTTGGTGCCAGCTCAGCTGTCGTCCTTGTCATCTGACCATGGTTTAGAATGACGAGCTCCATCCCAAAATAGACCTAGTGTTGCTTCAAAACGGACACTTAACTTAATTATAACTTTTAATTCAACCGACTAACTTCATAGTATCGAATAATAAATTGACCATGACAAAACTACAAATAAATCCAAAACATGCATAAATCAATAAAAATAAGTAGATTCACGGTTTCTTAACATTTTTTGGTGTAATACGCTGTTTTATTTGTATTAATGATGCATAACCAAATTTTTTTGACGGTATTTTTTCTATTTTCTGGTATACGATTTATATATTTATACGATTTATACATATATACGATTTATACATAAAGAAAATCATTGAAATGGCTTCCAAATCGGGAGTTGAAGTTTTGATGAATCTCCACGTATTTGTATTCCCAGAATTCAAATATTTGGAAACGTGTTTCTTAGAAATCGTGAAATGGTAAACATGTGAGAATCTCACTGTGTGTTTGATATTTTGGTAACTCTAAAGCAATTTAAGGTATCCGACTACTTTTAAAATGCTGGTTATTGATCACATTGGCGCATTTTAAAAAAATGCTATTTCGTGTACTTCAGACTTACATCTTTCCAAAACTGTCTGTCTTTTCTAGGAAAAGGAAAGCCTGGTCCATCATCCAGTGGAATTTTAGTATTAAATAAAAAATTGATCATAATAATAAATAATAACGGTATAATAATAAGGTATCCGGGTACGTTCGAAAGACATTTTTTAAAAACTTATTTATGATTTTTAGTTCTATTGCCAATTATAAACTTTATAATTACAAAAATCATGTTTGTAAATATACTATATTTTGAGAAATAGGGAAATTTGTAGTAAATTTTAATGAAATTCAACCAAAACGTTTACACTCTAAGCAAAATTGTAACTCAGCAATCCTATTTTTCTTTGTACACAATTTACAGAATATAATAACGAATGAAATGAACCAAAATAAAAGAAAATTTTTAAGATGGAAAGAAGTTATGGGTAGAAATATACCCATATGTGCTTCTTTTTCTGTAAATTCACAACATAATTTTTCTAAAAACGTGTATTAATGAAAAAAATATTTCACCAACAATAAAACTCTCAGTTCATTTCATTGCCCACATTATTTAAAACACACACTGAAATATTCATGTAAATACCCCTATTTTTTGAGATATCATGTTGGTAGTGGAAATTTTTTATGAAAATTAAAGTTTTGAGAAAATGGAAGACACACTTTAGTTGAAAAATATGTTTTGCTTAAAATTCCCCAGGATGATAGATCAGGCCTTCCTTTTCCTAAAAAATATAAGCTGTTTCAGAAAGAGGAAAATGTGAACTACAAGAAATAACAATTTAAAAAAAAATCGCCTTTGGTCGATAACCAGTGTTTTTAACGTCGGCAGATACCTTAACCTAAACATATTATTCAGCTAAAATTTGACTTCAACTTCAATTTTATTTTATTTTATTTCATAAAATTTCTTAACTGTCAACACGGTATTTCAAAACCTAATAGAGGTATTTACATAAAAATTTGAAATTGTATTTTAAATGATACGGATAATGAAATGAACCAAACGTTTTAGTGTTGGTCATTTATTGGTATTTTTCATTGTTCTTGTTCATTTATTGGTATTTTTAGAAAATTAAGTAGTGAATTTATAAAAAACTGCATATATACGCATATTTTTTTTTTTACTCATAACTTCTTTGTATCTCAAACAGGTTTCTTTGATTTTATTTCATTTCATTCAACACCCTACTTTGTAACTTGTGTAAAAAAGATAAATATGATTGCTGCGTTACCATTTTGTGTAGAGTGTTAACCGTTTTGGTTCAATTTTATTAAAATTAATACACATTTTCCCATTTCTCAAAAAATATTATATTTTAAAATACCTTTTTTTTGTATTGATAGTGCTTATAACTCACAATACATCTAAAATCCTAAATAATTTTTCAAAAATTTTCATTCGTACTTAGTCGGATATCTTAAGTTGAAAATTTGACATGTGATCATCAAGACATCATTACATTATTATTTGTCATCATTTACATCAAATTTGTATATTTCTCTCAATTCCACCGAAGAACCGTCGTGTGAGGGCGTCTCTTGCACGTTAAATCCGTCAGGTGTGGTCACCTCCCGCTGGTGTGGTGTAGACAGGGGTGTGTTAGCTCAGGCGGCGTTTTCGTCTTTTGACCGCGATTTAAAATTATGAGGTCCATCCTAAAATAGCCCTAGTTTTGTTTTACAATGCGAATTTAAAATAACTAAACTAAACTAAACTGGACGTCTCGGTTCGGGCATGGTTTTTATTCTGTGTTCCATCCGTGAGGTGCGTGAGTTTGCCTCCCTGTAAAAAGAGGCTGTGCAAGCGAATGTGACTCATAAGATAGCTAAGCCATATACTTGGTCCTATTTGCCATTACTGAGCAAACAAGAGACGCTCTCTAGGCATAAATCTCTGACATATAGCTGTCAACGGGTTTGTAAAGTGCCAAAAGTCACAGCACCACAGCACTCCATATCTTATGAAAGTTGCGTAATTAATAATTGTGTAATTCATATACAATATTTTCGAAAATTTTCTTTCAAACTTAGTCGGATACCTTAAGTTGAAAATTTGACATGTGATCATCAAGGCATCAATACATTATCATTGATCATCATTTACTTCAAATTTGTATATTTCTCTTGATTTCACCGAAGACCCGTAGTGTGAGGGGGTCTCTTGCACGTTAAATCTGTCAGACCAAACGTCCTCCCGCTGGTGTTTTTATTGATGTAAAAATCATGTTTGTGCGATTATATTTTCGGAAGTTATAGCAGAAAGACGTCGAAATTTCGCTTAAATTTTAATCAATTAAAATTCTAATTAAAAATTCGAAAAAAGGGCTCCGAGGTGCACATACCCGACCTCCAAGTTATACATGTACCAAATGTGGTAGCTGTAGGTTCAACGGTCTAACCTGTTGAGCGCCAACACACACACACACACACACACACACACACACACACACACACACACACACACACACACACACACATTGAGCTTTATTATAAGTATAGATAACTCAACAAAGCTGTATTCGTACCAGGAGGGCCGCGGTGACCTGGTGGTAAGGTCTCGGCTTCGGAACCGGAGGGGTCCAGGTTCGAGACTCGATTGCACCGAAAACTCGTCAGGTAAGAGAGTCCTTTGCACGTTAGACCCGTCAGGCCAAACGTCCTCCCGCTGGTGTGGAAAGGGTGGTCCCAGTTCAGGGGCTGTCCTCGTCATCTGATCTTGGTTCAAAATTATGAGGTCCCGTCCCAAAATAGCTCACGTGTTGCTTTAAATGGGACGTTAATATAACTAAACTAAACTTGTATATTTCTACCATATCTTAAAAAATCATATGTATCCTGATGTATATTTCTGAATAGAAATGTACATCAGGTTTTTTAAATTTTTATTTAGAAGATGATTATTTATCTGTATAAAAGCGAATAAACATGGTAATTAAAAATGCAAAAGCTAAATCTAATACTATAATACGAGGAATGGTTGCCAAGTCGAAAATCGCACCAGAATTAATAAACTCCGGTACACTTGGGGGTCTGGGGTTTTTGGACACGAAGAATCGATTGGCGCCGGTTTTGAAGCGCTACGGTCGAGCAGTTCGGAGTTACAGATAGGATATTTTCAAACTTTATTAGTTCGCCATAATGGCTACTTAAATTTTCAAGCGGTAACGTGCTGCCATCTGTAGCCAATAGGGCGAACTAATAAAGTTTTATGTTTATGCTGTTATAGGTTTATAATATGTTTCTTATGTATGTATATATGTTTGATTTTTCTAAATAAATTTGTCAAAAATATTGAACTTCAGCACACTTCAATCTTTACCTTTACTTTATCTTTGTATAGAATAGTTCCCTTTCCAAATTCTAACTTTGTTTAGAATAGTTTACAATGGTGCACTTTAACCGGTTATCCTTTCTCCAATGGTTTCACAAATTTTCTCATGGCATGTATTGTTTTGATAAATCACAATTGAAAATTTAAATCTTCGAGTTAGCTTCGATACCTGTTTTCTCCGAGCGGAGCTCGGTCACCCGCTGGTGGTTAAAATATGATATACATTTTAGGGTCTAAAATGTAGATTCATATCTTATTTTGAATCATATTATTCAAAGGGTGAACGGCTATCCCTTTTTACATTTGTGTGAATAAAAGCGTCATGATTCAAATATGCAATGGTTTAGATTTAACTACATGAAATTTGGTATATGATCTTGTTATTTAATTTTTAATTTAATTTTTTTATTATTTTTAATTGTATTGCTGTTTTAATTTATAATTTTGTCTAGTTTTGTTTTCAATGAGTCAACAGAAAAAGGTGGCCAAATTGCATATTTAGGTATCCGACTAGGTTCGAAGGAAAAGTTATGAAAAATTGGATTTCTTAGAAATTATTTATGGTTTATAAATGTATTTTCAATAATAAACACTATAAATACAAAAACAATTATTCTAAAAAAATAATATTTTTTGAGTAATGGAAAAATTTTTAGTAAATTTTTATGAAATTTAACTAAAATGGTTTATACTTTACACAAAATGCTAATGCAGCTATCCTATTTTTGTTTCTAAGCAAGTTATAGAATTCAATTATGAATGAAATTGGATGCAAACGCTAAGAAAATTTCTGAGATGCAAAGAAGTAATGGGTAAAAATATACGCATATATGCATTTTTTCCATTAATTTATTACTTAATTTTTCTAAAACCCCTATAGATGAAAAGGTATTTCACCAACAGTAAAACTTTTGGTTCATTTCATTGCCCATATTATTTAAAACACTAGCTGACTTTCTTATGTAAATACATCTATTAGTTTAGGGGATATCATGTTGACGGTGGAGAATTTTTATAAAATTTAAAGCTTTGAGAAAATCGAAGCTAAAGATAAATTTTAGCAGAAAAATATGTGACCTTGGATGATGGGTCAGGCCTTCCTGTCCCTAGAAAAGATGAACTGTTTTGGAAAGAGGAAAATCTGAACTACAAGATATAATAAGAATTTTAAAATAATCGCCAACTTGGTCGATCGCCAGTGATTTTAACGTTGTCGGGTACCTTAAACTTTTATATGAAGCACAAAATGTTCATGTGAGAAGCAAGAAAAATTAGATGCTAATCATTACTGTTGATTTTCTATGGTTAAATGCCCAATTTTGTTTCTTCTGTATTGTGATCATGTCATTGATTTGGGAAGAAATTGATTAAGTTGATCCTTAGATCAGAAATTGTTTACACATATTTCTGTTGTGACACCTTAATAAGCCAGTAACACCCATTAGACAAGAGCATACGCTTTTCTCGAATGGATAAGTTACTGGAATTCAAACCCACACATCTCAGGTTCTATCACTGGCGGAATTCAACCAAAACATTGACAATTTCCACCAACTCAATCGCCACATTGGTGACCCGTACGTGATGTGAACACGCAATCATCTGATATGGCAATACCTAGATACTATCATAGCTCGCCATAACTCTTGGCGGTATCGAAGCGTCTTTTTCTCACGCGATAATGCTTGGCGGTACCGAAACATTCTCTTCTTTCGCCATAACACTTCGCTCTAAAACAACGTTCGTCTCTACAGACTCACTAGTAGGGGGAATATTGTGGTGACACCTTAATAAGCCCTTAACACCCGCTAGACATGAGCGTCCACTTTTGTCGAATGGATAAGTTACTATGCTTCAAACCCACACATCTCTGGTTCGATATTTGGCGGGATTCAACCTCCATATTGGCACAATTCCGCCAATACCATCCTCATTTCCTTTTATTGAGAGATATTTTTTTCTGTCCATAAAAGTTTACTGAAAAATTGGAAGAAAGAAAATGTATTAATAAAAAAAAGAAAATATTTTAATTACAAAATGGTAACATTTGTAAGCATTTGTGGTCAACAGTAAATTGAACCATCAAATGAAATTGTGCCTTGAACGTTTTCTGAATAATCACGCTTTTAAAAAATTGCTTGCATGGCAACATTTCAGATAAATTTACTGCTTGAAATAATAATTCTTGTTTTTGTCTTCAGCAGCTGCACCGAAAAGATGTTACATTGTATCTTATCATAGTTTAAACAAAGAGCATTTAAAAGCCACAAAAAAAACATTAACATTCTGCCTCGTAGAGAAGAAAATAAAACCGTGACTTTAAAGTGACTTTCTTTTTCTTCTGGTTTGCAGAAAGTTCATTATATAAATACAAATGAGTGTAGTAAGAAATTGGTGAGGGTAAAAAGAGATTTCGGAGTATTTTCTCGTCTATTACAAATATTTTTCCGTACTTTTTTATTTAAAAATTCATTGAAAATGACTTGATATCACGTTTTCAAGCAGCCATTAAGACACCAGTTGTCTTTATTTAAATTATAAATTGGTCCAACTTTAATGTAATATGTATTTTTTAAAATTTTAGCATGATTTTCTTAACTTTCCTCTTACTAGCTAAACAGAACGTATTTTATCATAGTTTAAATATGTTACATTGTATGTTATCAAAGTTTAAACAAAGAGCATTCAAAAGCCACAGAAGAAACACTAACGTTCTGCGTCATAAAGAAGGAGAAAATACCATAACATAAAGAAATAGAAAATAAAACTGTGACTTTAAAGACTTTCTTTTTCTTCTTGTTTGCAGAAAGCTCATTACATAAATGCAAATGAATGTAGTAAGAAATTGTTGTGGGTGAAAAGAGATTTCTTAGTACTTTCTTGTCTATTTTAAATGTTTTTATCAAATTTTTATTTACAACTAGTTGGTTGTTGATGCCACCGAAAAAATATTAAATACAATCAATCCATAATTTGGAAATGTTTTATGGAAATAGGATGAACAGTACGACAGTATATAAAATGTGAACCCACAACTATCCATTTTTATATATTAGATCTGCGTATTCTTTAAAAATTGTAGTTTTTAGCTTTAGTTATACCAGCGGGTGACCGAGCTCCGCTCGGAGAAAACAGGTATCGAAGCTAACTCGAAGATTTAAATTTTCTATTGTGATTTATCAAAAAAATACATGCCATAAGAAAATTTGTGAAACCATTGGTGAAAAGATAACCGGTTAAAGTGCACCATTGTAAACTATTCTAAACAAAGTTAGAGTTTGGAAGGGAACTATTCTATACAAAGGTAAAGTAAAGGTAAAGATTGAAGTGTGTTGAAGTTCAATATTTTTGACAAATTTATTTAGAAAAACCAAACATATATACATACATAAGAAACATATTATAAACCTATAACAGCGTAAACATAAAACTTTATTAGTTCGCCATATTGGCTATAGATGACAGCACGTTACCGCTTGAAAATTTAAGTAGCCATTATGGAGAGCTAATAAAGTTTGAAAATATCCTATCTGAAACTCCGAACTGCTCGACCGTAGCGCTTCAAAACCGGCACCAATCGGCCGGTGGCCAAAAACCCCAGACCCCCAAGTTTACCGGAGTTTATTAATTCTGGGGCGATTTTCGACTTGGCAACCATTCCTCGTATTATAGTATAAGATTAATGTCCCATTGTAAAACAATACTAGGGCTATTTTAGGACGGACCTCGTCATTTTGAGCCACACGCATATGACGAAGACGACACCTGAATTGGCACCCCCCCCCCTCTTTACACTACACCTGCGAGAGGACGTTAGGCCTGATAGATTTAGCATGCAAGAGATCCCCTTACACGACGGTTCTTCGATGAAATCGGGGCTCGAACCTGAAGCCCTCCGGTTCCAAAGTCGAGACCTTGCCATCAGGCATTTGGGGGAAAATCAAATATTACAAAAAGGATTTTCACACCCATTGAAACTGAAAAATTTCTTTTCAATAATAATTATGAAAGGCTTTAATTGTTTACTATTTTTAAATAATAATAATAATAAAAATTTTGAGCATGTTTTCCAGCAAAATTCCTTAACTCATAATAAGTGTTATTCCGGGTGTATCTGTATTGTTGGCAATGTATAGATTAGATAAACTGTTGGACCTAGAACTTGGCACATATATATATTTATATTTTGAAGAGTGGAAATATGCACTTCAAAGCGATTTTTTATTTAAATTTTAATTAATTACTGAATAAAATTTGGCATTTTTGGAGATATGTTCCGAAAATATTACTGTTCATCATCTCAAACTTCGAAAAATTACTTTTTTGATAGTACTAATATTTTACCATAAACAAAGTTTCTATCTTTAACCAATTTTTAATAAAAATATGTCTTAAATATGTTTTCAAAAAATTTATTTTACACAAAATAAAAATGGAATTTAACATGCACGAGAACTTTGAGGATAAAACGCACATGAGGATAAAAGGCGCCCTCATGACGATAAATTCTTATCATCGGGTTGCCATGTTGTTGGACAAAATAATTGTTGCTGCAAGCTAAATTAATAAAAATGTAACGTTCCAGTAAGTGCATGTAAGAAATGAAATAAACATCTTATATGCTATTTTTAAGAAAAATAAAGGAAAGAAAAAAGGTTTTTTGAAATACGCATATTATTAATTCTATTATTATGTAGTATTTAAGGTATCTGACTACATTAAAAAACACTTTTTTTCAACCAAATGAATGAATTATTTTTTAAATTTTATTTTTTTTAATTCAGACTTTCCTCTTTCCAAAACAGTGTACCTTTTCTAAGAAAAGGAAGACCTGACCTATCATCCGGAGTCGCACAGTTTTTCAGCTGAAATTTGTCTTCAATTTTTTGAGAATATTAATTTTCATAAAAATTCTCCACCTTCAACATGACATCACACACACTAATAAAAGTATTTGCGTACAAATTTCAGCGTGTGTTTTGAATGATATGGGTAATGAAATGAACCAAAAGTTTGATTGTTAGTCAAATACTTTTTCATTGGTAGGTGTTTTTAGAAGAATTAAGTTGTAATTTTATGGAAAAAAATGCATATATACGTATATTTTTATCCATAACTTTTTTGCGACTCGAAACTTTTCTTATTTTTTGGTTCATTTCATACATCGTTATATTCTATAACTTGTGTGCAAAAGAGAAAGAGGATTGCTGCATTACCATTTTGAGTAGAGTGTTAACCGTTTTGGTTCTATTTTCATTAACATTTACTATAAATTTTCCTATTCCTCAAAATATATTATATTTTCACATAATTTTTTGTATTTATAATATTTTTTTTATTATAATTGGCAATACATTTAAAATCTATAGTTTTAAATAGTTTTTAAAAATTCCAACTTTTTAGAAATTTCCCTCCGAACGTAATCGGATACATTAAGACAAATGTGATTTATACGATTACAGGATGCTAAGCCTAATCTTAACTTCTAAACAATTAAGCAGTAGCATTTTATCAAAAATGTGACCGAAATGAAATAAGGAATACTGTTTTATGTATTTTGAATCAATAAATGTTCCGATGAATTATGAATTATATATTTTTTACGGATATTCGGCCCTATGAATCATATTTAGTAAAATATTCTTGAGATCCTAGTAAAGGTTTTATTTTGCGACTAAAACTAATTAGAGTAAGGAAAATTTGAATATCACTATTTTATAAAATCTACAATATTTGTCCAATTGATTAATTTATTTAAGAAGATTCACCAGTCAACGCCTAGAGTTACCTCAACACTGATTGGAAAAATAAAATATATAAAAATATATAAATATATATATTATCCTAAAATAAAAATATTCAAAGCATCATAACTTTTTCACATTTCTTTCAAAAGAATCAAATGATTTAAAAGATTTAAAAGCTAATGTCAAGAATATTTAATTGGCCCATAAAACGATTGACTATGTAAAATTTAAATTTCGTAATTTTTTTCTGAAGATGTTTTAGTGACTGAAATAAAAAAAAATACTTGTCCTTTAAATTCTTTTGAAAGCAAAATTAAAAACTGAATCTTATGACGAATCAGAAATTATTATTGAGCAAAGTTTTTGAAGTATTGCATAAATTGTTAACCTTCCAGCGGGAGCACGTATGTGAGAAATAGACTAGAGATGAATTTCGTTTTATAACTTTAGATGTGGTGGCACTGGGAACGGCTGTCCATGGCTATTTGTCCCCCTCCCTTTGACCTACGTTCAGTTGTCGTCGGAAGTTTGTGGCTTTAATGGGTCTCTGCCGATCAGATATTTGTATTTTAGAGATACGCGTGACCGTTCATGTCAGTTTTTGTGACATCTGATTTTGTATAATTTTACAAATAAATCCGTATTGTTTTAGACTGGCGGCAGCTGGCAAATGCACTAAAGAAGGAAAATGTTGAAACCAAGCCCCCACATTTTAAAAAGTGAGTTAAAATTAAAGGTGCTAAACCGAAAAGCCGGACTAGGTATTTAAGAAGTGGAAGAGGCGACGTCATGGAAAACATCCTGTGAAAAAGAAAAGCGGAATAGAATCACAAGGTTCAGTTGTGAGATTTGACAGGAATTTATATGTTTGGAGCATACTAAACACATTAGCTCAAATTGCAACTCTGCAATGAAATGACAATGAAACTACTTTCTTCCTTTTCATATCTAACTTTCAATTAATTTTTCCTTTTTATACATAAATTCTGTATTTTTGCGCTTCTATATTTTTTATGCTAATTTTTCTTCAAAATATAGTTCAGTTGTGAGATTTGACAGGAATTTATATGTTTGGAGCATACTAAACATATTAGCTCAATTTGCAACTCTGCAATGAAATGACAATGAAACTATTTTCTTCCTTTTCATATCTAACTTTCAATTAATTTTTCCTTTTTATACATAAATTTTGTATTTTTGCGCTTCTATATTTTGTATGCTAATTTTTCTTCAAAATATCGACAATTTCATTTATATTATTTTAAACCAATTCAGTTAACATGTGATCTTATATTGTTATTGAAATCTATGTTTATATTTTTTCTGCTTCTTTTTAAGTAAAAAATGTTTGAAGTGATTGTAGTTATTAATCCTAAGCTATTTACAATATAATTTTAATAGTTACGCTTTTGAAAATTTACAATTTACTATAGCGTATGTGGGAAATACGAGCGAACTTTCATGTTAGTATGACGGCCGAGCCCGCTGGAATTTTAAATATATATTCTGCAGTATATGTAAGATTTCAATAGGGACGATATTATTATAGGAGTTGAAAAAGCAAAAAAGTTTTTATATTATTGGTAGTACAAAACTTTCCGTTCCCAATTAAAATTCAAATTTTAAACGAATTGATAGAAAATTATAAAAATATATAATACAATGAACAGAAAGGTGTAATACTTTTAAAATAGCATAATCTATATGGCTATCAATTTTGAAGTTTTAAAGTATTTTCCTGTAGAAATAATTTAAAAACCTCACGTAAAATATTTATTTGGAAATTTTAGTGATTATTGGCTATTAGTTAATTCGCTTCAATTAAAGGTGAAATAGTTTCCAAACATAAGTCAGAAATAAATTTTGGAATAACTAAATAAAATATTTGGTTAAATTAACTCCCCCTTTATTCTAAAAATTTTATATTCTAGAAAAATAATTACAGAATTTCGATTAAATGATTATTAATGCTTTTATTTTTCCATTCAACTCTTTGATAGAAATTTCTATATCAAAATAAGATTCAAAACGGCTCAAATCAAAGCGAATGCTTTTTGTATCATAGAATGACATTTATTAAATGCCAAATTGTATTCAATTTTCTATGTTCTGCTATAACAAAATAAGATTGAAGATGGTACAAATCAAAGCGGATGTTTTTAGTATGACAGAATGGCATTTATTAAATGCCAAATTGTATTCTATTTTCTGTCAATTTATGACAGTAAGTTTTTTTAAAAATATGTTAATGACAAGCTGTCGGCTTTGATAACTATAGAGCTAAATATATTTTGAAGAATAAATTAGATAATTTATAGAAATATGGAACTATAATTTGCAGAAATTTCTCTCATTTTGGATTTCACAAATTAATTTAAAAGCTCTAGTTCAAGTATTTCTATAAAAAATAAAAACGGAACCTATTACTCCTAAGACTCAGTGAATGGTACTTTCTAGAAAAGTTTTATTCAATTAAATAAAAAAAAATCAGATTTTTGAAAGCATCAATTAAATTTAAGCCGATTAAATTGAATGAAAAGATTATTTAACAAAAGTGGTTAGAACTACATTTATCTCAAGTATATATTTGAGATCTTCAACCGATTACTTGTCCGAAGCCAGCCTAATTAAATTAATGGTGGTATTAATCTAGTGCAAGCAGAAGAAGAAGAAGTTTTGAGTTCTTAAGACTTCAGAAAACTGTTCCCCTCTCTTAAATTCCATTTAAGATTTTCGATTTAATTCAGCCGGTGAGAAAACAAATTACTCGATTACGAGATAGTAACTCGAGTAATTCGACTTTAATTATGAATAGTATAAAAGAGCGTAATTGGAGGATAAGTGACTGAAATGAAAAAATGATTGGACTTTGCATTCTATTCCTCCAGTTGATACTTTCTTAGTTCTTTCTATATTTTATGCTTCTGAAGATCCATCTATTAATTTTAAGGAAAAGACGGAAGGAGACTTAAAAGGAAATGACGGAAGGAGACTTAAAAGGAAATGACGGAAGAAATATGTCAAACTATCAATTACCCGTGATTGTTTTCGCTTGGAAATTTTGATGTATATGTACGAAAAACTATCAAATAATCTATACTTATAATAAAGCTCAATGTGTGTGTGTGTGTTGGCGCTCTACAGGCCAGACCGTTGGACCTACAGCTACCAAATTTGGTACATGTATACCTTGGAGGACCGGAATGTGCACCTCGGAGCCCTTTTTTCGAATTTTTAATTAGAATTAGAATTAATTAAAATTAAAGCGAAATTTCAACGTTTTTCCGCTATAACTTCCGAAAATATTATTGCACAAACATGATTTGTATATCAATTTAAAGATTAAAAAATTAGCTTTCTAATGGTATCAGCCTTTTTAATTTATAAAGTAAACTCCTATTTTGAATGAATTTTTAAAGAAATATTTTAACCATGACGTGACTGGATAAAATAAAAGAATGCCGGAAGTTCGAATAAAAAAAATTATCATCGCAAAATAAATCTACAGAAATGCAACTTTCAGCACGTGACTGGATAAAATAGAAGAAATATAAAATGTAATATTTTCTTTAAAAAATAAATGCAAAGCAAAGGTTTCTACAATCGTTTGCAATATTTATATAATTAACTCAATAAATCTTCTCTATTTACAGTAAACCTGATTGAATTTAGACAGGATATGCATTGAAATCCCGACTTAATGGCATATTTATGTAATCGTTTGCAATATATGCATCATTAATTTAATACTTTTTTTCCCTTTCTCGCTTTCTTTAAAAAAATATATTTAATATTTTGGCAACATCATCGATTTTTTTTTAATATTTTGGAAGCATAACCGATGGTTAAAACTGACTGATTTATAAAATTAAAGAATATTATTAGGAAAATGCGTACTTTTAGAACTTTCCGTCCATCATCTTAAAGAAAATATTAATTTTAGGTCAATCAATGCCCGGAATTACTTCAAGGCTAATGAATATGTGATTTAATTGAAAATTTTAGAACGTTTTACTCATGGCGAACCAGCTGGCCGGCAAAGGCGGCTAGTGATAAATAAATATAAAAAAACTAACTTAAATACGATACATTTAAAAGTATAAGCATATTCGGAAAATATATAACGTAAATACAATTTAATAGCAAAAACGCACAACGAAAGTAAAAATTTATTTGCATTGCATGCCCAAAGAAAATAAAACAGAAAATCAAGTTTGGTCACATCCATTTTATTTATGGATAGAGATGGAGATGGCTACAACAGTATTATACACATCATTTTTAAACTTTTAACTTGAAGGAAAACACAGTTGTCAGCAATAATGCTCGAACTTTCAACTCCAATTGGAGTAACGCACATGTCTGACTTTCCTACGCCAATTGGGGTAGCGCAGTGCAGATTAGAAAATTTTTATTTCCTTTATTTTTGTTTTCTTTTCATTTAAAAGTACTTCAGAATGAATCCGAAGGATCGATTCATTAACAACATTTGATTTTAAATACATCAAACACAAAGAAAATAAGCAAAATCATTTGAAATAATCGGTCGAAATTCTGCTAACCCTAACCTTCTTATTATTTACTTTTGGGAAAAAAACACCCCAAATTTTACTCATATTTGGTGGGATTTGGCCTCCGCTTTTTAGCATGAAATTTAGTTTTTAATTAATAAAGAATGAACCACTCAATGAACCGGATTAAATAGTAGCATATGCTGCATTCCTAACTATAATCTCTACCTGTGCTAAATTTCATCCAATTCTATTCAGCCTTTCTGACGTGATTGAGTAACAAACATCTATCCATCCAAACATCCAAACTTTCCCATTTATAGTATTAGTATAGATTTAGACATTTTGTTCAAGAGTTTTGATGTCTGAGGAGTACATAAGAAAATGTTGAGCGTATTTCAGCCCCTAGTTGGTATCTATTTGGCAACGCTTTTGAATTATACGAGTTTTCATAGCATTTTTTAAAATCTGGTATGAGTTTCTGGTTTGTAACATGCAAAAAAAATGTACCAAATGTCAAATTTTTAGAAAATTCTGTCACTACATTAATGAAAAGGAAATGTGCCAATGCCAAATAAATGTAAAATAGAAAATGCTTTTACAATATCGACAAAAGTATTTGTAAATTAGAAATAATGTTTTTTGTGGTAACAGTTTACTTTGGTCAGAATCTTGTCACCAACATCAAATTATCGAAAGTATAAGTTTCCTCCGGAAAATTCAAAATGAAAATGATTTAGGCAAAATTTGCTTTTGCTAAAATATCATTCCAACGATATTAACGCCCTCAACAAAATCATGAAGGCATTAATATCGTCGGAAAATCCATCTTAGAGTAACCATCGTGTTTCAAAGTAAAATGTTAATGTAACTCATTAAAAAAATTCGGTAGTAGCAAGTTGTACTTAATATTTTCAGTGACTAAATTCTGATTAATTTAACTAAAATATTCTGATAGTTTACCTTTTTAAAACTAAGATGCATGAAACATAAAATTGTTACTTCTTTTCCATGTTTCAAAATACATAAAAGGCGAAATCACTACACTGGATCTGTTCGAAAATAATGTTTCTTTAGTAAAATCTGGCCACTTTAAAAATGGCTATTAGAATGTCATTCTATAAATGAAGATTCTCTACTTTTTTCTTTAATGATCTGTTTAAAATTAGAATGATTTTAAATAAGCCTTCAAAAACACTTAAAAACTGAATCGTTGCTTTCTCACACGTGAAGTATTGTGATCGTCAAAAACATTTGAACTCAATATTTTGACGAATATCCTCGTTTCAGTCCTTCGTAAGTTCGATAAACATATTTTTTGGCATTATTTATGCGTCTGTTTTTTTTGTCTGATCCAGTCCATAATCAACCATATTCATAAATACCAAGACCTCTTCAAGGCTAGGCAATAGCCGAGACCAAAATGCCAGTCAAAATCAGCGGAAATTATAACTTCAAAAGTACTCAAAAGTCTCTTAAAAGTGCAATTCTCAGGAAGAATTAAAACAAAGCATCAGGACCCAGACGGACGCTGCAGATTTCTGACTCGACAGTGATTGTTCATTTGCTTATACGTGTCACACAGATGTTCTCAATGTAATTTATCAATCCTTTCTTTTCAGTTAGTATTCTCATTTCTCTGTAAGTTCAACCCATAGTCACCATTTGGTTAAGTATTCTTGTTCCCTCCATCTAGTTATTGCTTCACCAAAAATTGAGTGCAGTCGTGTGGGATTCGACACCATTGGGATTCTCTCTGGAGATACCTGGATGGTTTTCGTCTCTTCTTGCTA